>JAOWBN010229516.1:0-12681 GCA_028565015.1 Pinguicula moranensis
TTCACATTACTGTGAAACCAATAGGATGAACAAACTGACTTATTCAGATCCTTCCACCATCTAGATGCACGGTTGGGAGCTAACAATGTTGTCTAGTCCCTATGTAATCCTTCTGGTTGAATATATAACGACTGTATGATCTTGCTAAATAGGCTTTGAGGATCCGATATGATCTTCCAAAGCCATTTACCTAATAAGGCTACGTTGAATAGTTCTAGATTTTTTATTCTTAAATCACCACTTTTTATTTCTTGACAAATATTATTCCATTTTATCTAGTGTATAAGTTTATTTTTTGGTTTAACCCCTCCTCCCTATAGGAATTTGGATTGTATTTTACGTATAATTTTTAGTACTTCATTTGGTGCTTTGAATGCTGATATATAGTATGTTACTAATCCTGTTAGGTTTGACTTAATGAGAGTTATCCTACCTCCGACGGTTAGATATACATTTTCCAACTCTTAATTCTTCTAGTTATTATTTCTATCACTGGTTGCCATGTTGTTTTTTCCCTGGATTTGACCCTAATGGTAGATCAAGATACACTTGAAGATGCCTTGCTGTTAAACAGTTCATTTTATCAGCATATGCTTGTAACTCCAGGTTTGAAATATTTACCCCCATTAAGGAGCTTTTGAAAAAAATTGATTTTTAATCCTGAAGTCATTTCAAATAACCTCAGGATGCCTTTCATAGTATGACACTTTCATCATCTCCTTTACAGAAGAGTAGTGTGTCGTCTGCATACTGTAGATGAGTTATTGGTAATTTTAGTTTTCTTAAATGCAATGGTTTCCATTTGTTTATGTTGGTTGCTCTTTCAATCAGTAGATGGAGTCCTTCGATTGCAATTAAGAATAGAAAGGGGGATAGATGATCTCCCTGTCTTAATCCTCTTTGTAGAGCGAAATCTCCAGATGGGCTGCCATTTACCAAAATTGTAGTGGTAACTGAAGTGATGCATTCATGTATCCACTGTATCCATTTCTCACATAAGCCAAATATTTTTAGTATTCTTAATAGATACTCCCAATATACCGAGTCGAAAGCTTTTTCAAAATCTACTTTGAATAATATCGCTTTCCTCTTGTTTCTTTTTTCCTCTTCAATTATTTCATTAGCAATTACTACCCCTTCCGTTATTTGTCTACCCTTAATAAAGCCCATCTAGTATGGGAAGATAATTTTAGGCATCACCCTACTCAGTCTATTTGCTAGAATTTTTGCTAGAATTTTGTATGCACTTCCTACCAAAGAGATGGGTCGGAAGTGTTCAATTCTTTCGGGACTCCCTATCTTTGATGTGTGTAAAATTAATTCCTTTTATTAATTTAATATTTTCATAAAATTGTTGTATGAATTCAATAAAATCTTTTTTTATTACTTCTCAATGTCGTTTTATAATGTAGAAATTAAAACCATCAAGTCCTGGACTTTTATTTGATGCGCATGACCATATTGTTTCTTTAATTTCTTCCTCGGTAAATTTCCGTACTAGGCTTTTATTCTCCTCCTCATTTAATCTATTTGGGGCCATAGTCGTTAAATATATCCTATCTTGATAATCCGTAGAGTAATGTGTTTTTAAGTGTTCTTTAATTCCATATTAAACTTCATTTACATTCTCCGTCCAAGTCCTATTTATATTCAACCCCCTTAATTTATTTCGTTGTCGGTGTTTTTTAATTCTTGCATGATAAAATTTTGTGTTACCTTTCCTTCTTTCTACCATGTTGTTCTTGATTTTTGATATAAAATTCTATCTTGTTGTCTAAGTAGAATTTAAAGGTCTTTTTGTTTTCTTTATTTTCTATTAATTCCACTTCGGTTAATTCTTGTGTTTCTGCCTTATCCTCACAGTCTGATATTAGTCGTTGCTTCATTTCTATATTTTTTCCTACATGTCCAAATACTTCCTTATTCCAGCATTTTAATGCATTCATTAGATTTCTCAGTTTATAGTTTAGATTATATCCATGGATTCCATGGTATCCATCATTTTCCCAAGTTGTTTTGATGAAAATTTTAAATTCCTTATGATCATTCTAGCAGTTTAGTGTTCGGAATGGAGTGTGTCCCCAATCGATCACCTCCTACTTGAGTAATACTGATCTATGATTTGATGTTTGTTTTTGCATTGCCACCTTATGTAGGTTTGGCCATGCAAGTATCCATTCCGGGGAGAGTAGGAATCTATCTAGCCTACTTGTTAAGGTGTATCGCTCATTTTTCCTTGTGAAGTGATGTCTCTGCAATGGCATATCAACTAGGTTTGTCAGCCTCACAAATTAATCAAATTCCTTCATTTCATTTGTGGGACGGTCTAGTAAAGGTTTCCTCTCATCTACGTTTCTAATTGCGTTAAAGTCACCACATAGACACCATAGGTCATTTGGGGCTTATAGTAACAGTGCTATTATTTCCGACCATAATTGTTTTTTCGCTTGATACTCATAAGGAGATATATATTTACTATTGTGATTATTTTATTTGTCCCCCACAACCCAGTTAAGGCCAACAAACCATGGGATTCCTAGCTATTTTCTATTTCAAAAATACTCGGGTGCCATATACATAGTAGCCCCTGATTTTCCCACGGCATTTTTAGCTCGCCATTCAAATCTATTCGTCGGCCAAATTTCAATACAGTCTAAAGAGCTTAGTGAATCAGATTTAGTTTCTTGAATACATATCATTTAAATTTTTATTCTTTTCAAATTATTTTTGTAATATCTCTTCTCTTTTGCCTATCCTTTAAGCCTCTTACATTATAGGTTGTGATAAGTATCTAATTTTCTTTTTTAAATTCACTTTCTATCTCTACTATTGCATTTAGCTTTATTGCCTCAATATTATTTTGATCTCGTACTTCCAATTGATTAGCTATAGTTAAAAGCTCTTCTATAGTTGCATTTGATTGCATATTTATCTCATACCCTAATTCTACTATTTTTTGAGCTTCTTGCTTTTTTTTCAACCATGCATCGTACTTCAAATTTAAGTATGCAACCACTCTAACTAATGTATTATATGAAGACTGCTTAACTGTTTTTGCGGCTCTTTTTTGCTCTCTTCTCGTGGCTTCTTCTTTTTTCGGCATACTTGCCATGTCCTTATAGAATTCCGTTGTCTTCTTTATCTGCTCTCTTTGTAATACTGCATTTTCTGCCACAGAAATTTTCTTTTTTCCTTTCTTTTTATTTTTTGCACCCTGTTTATTTTCCTGCACCAAAATAGAGTTGTTAGTACTTAAAAATTCATCCATTTTACCTGTTCTGGGCCGTGACATTGATCCGTCCAAAGCCCATTTTCGTGCGGCCCAGACCCAGTCTCCTAATTTCCCTATTCTGTCTTTTTATCTCATATTTGGGCTTAGAGAGGCCTCCAAATCTCGAAAGAAGCCCAGGGACAAGGTGAAACAAATCTCGATTTGGCGGTCCATTAGTCTAATTTCGCACAAATTTCAGCAACCTCGGCCGTCTCTCCTTTCCGTTTTCTGCCATTTTCTTGAGCAGATCGCCACCGGGGCTTACTCCCCCAGTCGGCTCCTCAGGAGTTGTTGTTCCCAAATTTTCAATCCCCATCAATATCTCTTTCCAATTAGCCGTTGCACTCGGTTGCCCCCTCCCGCCTCGGTCTCTGCGGTGCCCCGGACTGGTAGGTCATCCCCACTGCATCGAGGTGGCCGTAGTTAGCTCAGCGAAGTCGTCTCCCTTGAAAGGTGAGTTTCTATTCATGAATTTCGTTCGTATTTTCCATTCCTTAGGCGGAGCTCGTAGGATTTCTTCTTGTACGGACAATTTCAGTAGCTCCTCTCCAATTTCCACTTCAACCGATTTTGATATCTTTCCAGGGAGTCGATTACGATCAAAACTCGGCCAACCAGTAGGTTAGACTTGTTTGGCGTATTCTCTGCCACTTTTATGCTTCTACCAACCAGGCTATCAACTTCAAGGAAGAACCTATTGGTCCAAAAATTGAGCGGCGCTACGTGGATGTTCACCCAAACAGCACGGCCAGCACCTTTATTGGTAATGTCATCTCAAATTTTTGTAATCCCCGTGAGCATCCAGCTTGAGTCGTCCGCCAACAATCTTGATTTCATTTCCTCGTTTGCAAAATGATGAGTACCTCACCCCCTTCCAATGTAGAGATTGTTACATCTCCATAGCCTGCGGCTTTCAATGTCTGCTGCACATTTTCAACCCCTTCATTTAGCTTCAGCTCTGCCACCAGACAGTTTTTCACCCAGTGAGGCTCCTCCGTCCTAGATACAATTTTTAATTTTAGTGGCCTTTCACATGAACTGATTGTTGGAACCAGCTGATGTGTTGATCCTCGTTGGCTTTGTGCTTAGGTCTCTGCTCTCCTTTAGGGCAGTGTTGATCTTGTTTTGATCAGACTTGCAGCCAATTTGTAGGTTCCCACCATCCTTCCATTAACAACACCTTCTAAGCTTTTTGTGGTTTCAGTTGGAGGAAATCTAATGAAACCAAACCTTCTCCCTGATCTGTCTAAATATTGTGGCAGGTGAACATCTCTTACGTATCCAAATTTGGGGAAATACTAGTCCATATCCTACTTTGTCCATGTCTCCGGGAGGTTGGCTACATGATAGGATATGGTTTCATCCTGCATCCTTTGTAGATATGGTGACACTGCATTTTTTCTCTTGATTTACTGGTTTGGTGTTGCTTTCTTTCTTGTCACTGTCTTCCATTCGTGACCTTTAAGATGTTCTTGTGCTTTCATTTCCAGAATCACTTCTTGGTGTTGCTGCGGATCCAGCAATTCCACCATTGCAAGGAGAATGATTTCTGGAGTTTGTTGCTTGTTGAGTTTGCAGTTTGTTGGATCAGTAGAGTAGAGTAGAGAATGTAGAACAAATGCCTGTGAATTTGTCTAAGTGTATTCTAGAGAGTGGAGCCCTTCTCTCTAGAAAACATTTTCGCGAGATATGATTCAGTAATAAAGAGATTAAAATAGAGACATGAACAACAATTTATAACAACGTGAAATTCTCAATTCTAAAATCTCAATAGTGTGTATATATGCAATTAAGGCAATGAAAATTTGCATTTTAAAGTCGGTATAGATCGTTCTCAACCGGGTCCTTTGGGATCTTGCACAAATTTTGACATTGAAAAGAAGGCGACCCTGTTACACGTGAATAACTTGGAGGTCTACAAGTGTAGCGATTCTGAATTTTACCTTTAGATTTACACTATCCTATGTGTATAGATTATATATTTGATGTGGGGTCTGTTTATTCATATGTTAACATGGCGAGCATATTTTATTTAAATTTTTTATGTTAATGAATGTAGCACCAAGATTCTTAAAGAATATATCTATGGCATCTTTAGACTTCTGTTGCATTAAGGTTGATCATTAGGCCTAAATAGGTTTATTTAGACTTTAATGTGATTATCGTCTACCTTGAACCAAAACCAACAAGTGATATCAGAGTCAGGTTGCTTTGGTACTATGCATGCATTACTTGAAATTTAATGTGCACGCTAGTGGGCTAATTTGTCGTGTGATGATATGTGATTTATTTTATCAATATTGTATTTTGGATTTTGTGGATGTGCCATAATTTAGTTGGTTCCCGAGGTTTATTTTCATTAAATGTAGTTTGATTATGATCCCGTATGTGGGAAATAGGAAATTTTATTGTAAAATTTTAATTTACCATATTTCTTGTATTTTAAAATTATTGTAATTAGAGGGGTTCATGATTGGAATGAAGTTGAGTAATAGAAAAAGAAAGGGGGTGATGGCCCCTGCCCCACCCAAGGGTTCACTACGTGTGATGCACAATGTTAGGTACGGACAACCTTGGCCGTGCGGCGCTAGGCGCGTACATTGCTCAACAGCTCATCGCACACTCCACAGCATGTCCACCCAGCCGCCCCTTGCCCCTATATGTGATGCGTGGGCGACAGGCACACACGAATTTGGCCTCACACGCCCGTGCGACAAAGGAGGTTGATATCGGGCCGGATGACTGGCTAGTGGCCTATTTGTCCATTAGATGGTTTTGACCTATTATCATACCTTGGTTCATTTTATGAAGATTAGGCCCGAGATCGAGGGAGAGATGTCCTAAAGATGCCTTTGAAAAATAAAAACTATTAAATGTAATAATTAGATTTTTATTTATTAATTTTGTGTTTTACCTTGGGTAACCTTGCACACATAATCACCATATTTGTGAATATGTCATTACATGTCATGTAGAAATAGGAAGCCATTGGCCCATGCTCGCATGCATGTATTCAAGTGCATTCATTTAGTTAATTTTGAATAACCTAGAGATGAATAACTAAATGCATGCATTGGTTCATACTAAAATTAGGTTAGACTTAAAATTTATTTATTTGATCATATTAAGTTAATAATAAAGAGTTTCTTAAGGGTGGCTTTGAATAATAGTTAGAAAGAGAGATTTATACACTAAGCTAAAATCTATACACAATAATGTAACTTAACTTTAATAGTTGGACTTAGAAAGGTTGCATGTGAATCTATGACTTGAGCAATGAATTATTCTCATAAGATTTAAAGTTTGCATTGAACAATTGGAAAATGGAGAATTAAAAGAGTTTTGAATCTCTAATCATAATACATTTAGAATAATGAGTGGGAACAGGCGTTACAATAATTTAGCCCATGGTCTCTACTATTGGTTAGCACCGTGAGCTTGGAGGAGTGCCTCAAGTCGCCGACTTTGGTGGCCACCTAACAGATGGTGTGTACCTCTTAGGGCAATGCCAAGGTTGAGTTTCATATAGGATAGGAACTAGAGAATGATCTTGAATTTGACTAATCCTTTGGCGACAATTTTAAGATAAAGTCTTAGGGTCTGAAATAGTAGGTTACACTGATGGGGGCTAGTCTAAATTGTTACACTAGTCTTGACAGAAACAAAATGGTTGATACACGTTGAAAGTATGAGAATGTTCCATTAGGCGAGTTGAAGGGCTCCAAATTGAAGGAAGCGAGTGAGAGAGAAACCTAGGAAGAACAAATTCGATTATATTTTGCGGAATTGAACTTCTCTAATGACATGGCATCTGATAGAACAAGTTGGAGACGTAAGATTATGATTAGAGATATATAGAGTTTGTACATGTTGTACTTGATCTTGGACAGACTGTGGTAGTTAAGGTAGACCAGATGGTCGATTGTGGTTATTTTTGTTTATAAGAGATTTCGTATTTTATCTAAAGTTTTATCTGTCTGCATCTTTCAGAAACACTCAAAAAAATCTTTCTTTCTTTTTTTCTTTATTATTATTATTATTATTATTCAAATTTTCAAAAATTTCTAAGGTTTTTGGAATTGGGGTCTCTACGAAAATAGTCTCTTTATCTCTTTTGAGGTCAGGATACGACTGCGTACATCTCACCCTCGCCAAACCCTGTCTATTGGTGAGATTTACTTGGTATGTTTAATTTATCTAGGGACTATACTCTAAGATAGTGGATCTCTTTTGTACTCCCAAAAGAATTAATAAAAAAATAATCCTAAAACTCGCTTATAGGTAGATCTAAACTCAACACATGACGCTTTGTTCGTGCGAGTAACACATTGTCATGCGCCATGTGCTTACACCCAGCACCAGGCTGTGTGCTAGTGTGTGTTATGTACGCTTCGCCAGCATGCGGTACTACGTCACCCCTGCTTTGCACATTGTGCCAGTGACCAATTGGCATTGGTGCGCAATGTTGCTTACACGATGCACGTGCGCTGCGCGCGTCTTGCACGTAATGCCAGTACAAGTCACGACATGGCCCTCACATGCACATACCCGTATGATACATGAGTTGCATGCCACACTCACCTGCTCGCCTGATGGTGTGCGCGAGTGGCTCTTGTGCCTATGCGCTGTCCGAGCATGTGAAATGGTGTGTGCCCCCATGTATGCCCCTTTCGATGCAATGCACACATTTTGGTTCATTCCTTATTTTCTCAAAATGATCATTTTCTTTTTCCAATGTTTTATAAATTTCTCATCATTGTGTGTTTATTTCCTTTGAGCAATTACAAACGGTAGCTCAGGACAAATGGACCCATAGAGTGAGCTCTAACTGATTAATCATTGCGCGTAAAACTCTTTTGTTGAGTCACTAATGGTTTAGCTTTGTGAACATGGCACGGTAGGCACAAGGCTGACTTCTCATCTCATATGAAATTTCTTACTCAAAGATTAGTCTAGAAGTTTTAATTTATATAATCATTATGTATAAGTTATTCTTAACTCAAGGTTCACAAATAGTTCTAGGTCTAATGTCTGTTAACCCACCTAAATGTATCTTGCGCCGCGAGTACCATTTATTCTCTAATAAAAAAATTAATCCAACCAATCTTCATTCATTGACGAGTGTTCTCGTTCAAGTACTGAATAACACCCTTATGGGAACCATGATTCAACTCCTCACTCCTGCGGAGTCAAGAGATGTGTGAATTTTATCTTGCACCAAGTCAGATACCTACTTCATTTAGCTCTCAGGATGAAAGGGGTTCATCCTATGCAATTATAGTGAGGTCTTACCGATCAAGTGAAAGAACCAAGCATCATAGATCAAAGTCTCTCAAGATACTCAAGATTCGGATAACTTATACATAACCGTTTTTGTAATGTGGTAGGAGTATCTTGTCTAACGGAGATTAAAGATCTTGTTATCACATCTCAGCCAGTGCTATGTAGAAACTCTTTTCCACATATAAGAGTTCCCGTTTAGGCGATATCACACGAACGACCTTGATCAGCCCCTTCACAAGAATTTCTGGACAACTCCAATAGTCATAAGAAAACTCTAAGATTTCAACTTAAATTTTTCAGTACTAAGTATGATTGATCATGGACTAGTTTTATATTGCAATCTTGAAGTTCAATCATCTCACAAAATACTTCTTGCTGGACGAGCAAGCTACATTGACTGCCATCATGGAATTCCGTTGAGTTTGATTTATATCCAACTCATAATATAAACAAATAAGACAATTATAAGGTGCATTAGTAACAGAGTATGAATTATCCCACGTCAAACTATGAGTTGGGATGAATTGTACTCAGTTTGATATGTGGGGTTTTCCTTAATTGATGGATAATAAGGTAGATACGCTTTACTTGGTGTTTAACATTTTTGTAGTGATCATTTTAACACCGAAATGTTATTGATTTTTAAGTTTTTGTTGTGATCATTTTAACTCTAAAATGTTATTGATTTTTATGTAAGTTGATCATTTTACCCCTCAATTATAACTTATTATAACCATATTTTATTTTCGCAAATAATCGCTTTAATCCTAAAACAAGAAAAAATAAAATAAAATAAAATGGAATCCGTGTATTCAAACCCCTAAATTCAAACCCTATTATACTTTATAATTGCTACTAAACTGACTCTGAGAATTTGATGGCTTATGATTGGAAATGTAACGATTTTCATCTTTTTTTATTTTTATTTTTAATTAGTTCCACCTCCTTCCATTTTGAATCATTGTTTCGTGAGCACCCATATTTACTGTATATAACTTTTTCTTATTATAATTGATCCTAATTCCTAGATCATCGCATAGCATATCAATTATCCATTTTCATTTGTATTTTTCCTTTTTTTCAATTTATTTTTTAATACAAAATCTTCGTCTCAGATCTTAATGTAGCTGTAAAGTTCGGATTCTCAATTATAATTATTCCTAGAGGGATTCTTAAGATTTGGCGATTTGCAATGAATACAGCCATACAGGGCAACAAATCTGTATCTCTCTATAGAGAAAAGGACGGGGGCCGGGGGGCCAAGCCAACTCTTACCCTACCAACCATTTTACCGTTTTCCAAGTTGCTTTAACACCGAAAGTAACATTTTTCGAGACAATAACACGAGTGTGCGCTTGCCACCTTCATTGAGAAGAGAAAACAGCGGTGGGTCAAGCTTCTAGCGATCGAACATGGCGTCAAGTTTGTGGGCGACTAGGGCTGCTAAAATTCTCAGGGTCTCTGATCCTTTCAGAGGGTTTGCCACTGGTAAGGTTTGATATTGTTATGGTTTTCTTAACCTTCCTTCATGTCATATGAGTTGTATTATAAGAATCCTGATCTGTCAATGTGGATTCGTGTTTATACTGATGCGGAATGTTTTTTCTTGTTTTCCCGTTTGTTTTAACCATTTCGGAAAATAAGTCAGATTTGCAAGTCACTTTGAATTTGGAAAAATTCAGTTAATGCTGAATGTCTGTATCAACAGAATGATGCTACATAACGTATTGATATAGGGTGAATATATCATTTTTGTCTCTGTTTGTCCGATTTCTTGATGTCTTTATTGTTATTATTCCATTTAGATCTTAAAGCTAGACGCTAGTCATGATGGTGTTTTTCATGTGCATTAATTGACCGACACAGTTCTCAAGGATCTGAAGTATGCTGAGTCTCATGAATGGGTAAAAGTTGAAGGTAATTCGGCAACTATAGGTATCACAGATCACGCTCAAGACCATTTAGGTGATGTTGTATATGCCGAATTGCCTGATGCGGGGACTGAAGTAACACAAGGTGAAAGTTTTGGTGCGGTTGAGAGCGTAAAAGCTACTAGTGATGTTAACTCTCCTATTTCGGGGAAAGTGATTGAGGTGAACTCAAAGCTCAGTGAATCTCCTGGTCTGGTAAGATTGTTTAGAGCAATTTGTTGTTATATATTTAAGCGGGTCGGCATGCCTTGACACAAATACTTCGTATTGATTGGTAGTCTACTATTTTTCCTCCTTTTTCCGTGCTAGTTTGCTAGCTAACGCTGCATCTGGGATATTGAAGATTGAATATAAGGATAATTCAAGGAAACAATTGATGAAAAAGGGAAATCCAAAAAGGTTGACTTGGGAATAAATAAGAAGTTAAAGAGGTGTTTCAATCTGGTAGATAATAAATTTAGCCTTGTTTGATACTCATGTCAAGCCACTTTAGTTGTAAATTCCATGTTGTCTTGAGCAAAGGGGCTAAGTGCATTTCTTGTCCCTTGTAGCTTGACTACGCATCAGTGTTCTGCTTAGTCATAGGTAGGCTGAATTGTTGTTGTAGCTTAACCTTACCGTAGTTGCTACTTTACCCTGATTGAAGTTCTTTTACCTGTACATCCCAGTGTTGCCGTGGATTTCTATGTATTCCACAATTTTGTTGCTTAATACTCTCATTCTTTAGTCATGCATTAATCACTTGGGTTGCGCTGATTGATAGTGAAAGGAATCTTTTGTCAGTTTCTATATGGTTAGAGCTGATTATTTCTGTCAAATTTATGTTTCAGATTCCTGTTTTTTGCTGGTTTATGTTTCCACTTTCGTCTTTCTTCACCTTTGGAATAGTTTCTCATTTTCGCGAATCACAATTGGTGAAAGTAATATCTTACAGATATCTTCTTGCACAGCTTGAATTTTGTATGATTTTGTATATCCTCAAACTCTTTACTAGTCGAGCATGTTTTTTTTATCATGCTTCTGGTGTGAGGTATTCGCGCTACTTGATGAATATATGTTATTGGAAGTTCATGATGTGTTCATTCCTCTTTCTTGTGTGCTGAATAGAAATCATAAAAAAGGTCCACATACATGTGAACTCAACTCCTTGATTATTTTTCTTGTAGATTAACGCCAGCCCTTATGAGGATGGATGGATCATAAAGGTGGAGATGAAAGATGCTGATGAACTCAACTCCTTGATGAACTCTGACCGCTACGCAGACTTCTGTCGAGAAGTAGACAGTAGTGAGCACTGAGACTGAGAGAGAAGCCTGGCAACATCATAATAAGAATCTTGATATTTTTTTCCCCTTTTGCTGGTCTGGTGTTATGTGCCAGGACCAGGACAAGGTGGGATACACCAGAGGTGTGCTGTGCGTGCGGGGAAATGAAATTATAATATTTTTTTTTCCCTATTGTCGACTCGACCTCACAAAACAAATATGAAGTATTTTGCTATATGGTTTCTAAAAATACTCGAAAATAAAGAAATTTGTAAGGCCCAAACCAATTACAGGCCCTAGGCCCAGATCGCCATACTTCCATTGCAATTTCCATCCTGGATCTCATAACTCAATTTGCGTAGACATGGGCATTTTCAATCGGAAACCAGCTAACCATCGGTTTTCGGACCGGTTAAAATCGACGGTTTTTAAAACCGAAGGTTTTGCAAACCGGAGGTTTTAAAAACCGGCGGTTTCAAAAATCGGAGGTTTCAAAAACGGGAAGTTTCAAAAAATGGAGGTTTCAAAAAATGGAGGTTTCAAAAAATGGAGGTTACAAAACCGGAGGTTTGAATAAAAAAATCAAAAATATTAAAACCGGTCAAAACCAGAGGTTTCAACCGGCCAGCATATTTTTCCGAAAAAAAATTGATTACAACCGGTCAAAACCGCCGCCCGGTGGTTTTTCGGAGTTCAAAAAATAAATAAAAAAAAAATCTCCAACTTTTCAGGCGGTTTTCCAGCGGTTTTCCGCCAAATTTCCGCCGGAAAACCGCCGGAAATGTGACATATTTTGATTTTTGATTTTTTTTGGATTTTTTTGAATTTTAGGTTTTAGGGTTTAAGATTTAGGATTAGGTTTTAGAGTTTTTAGGGTATGAAAAGTTATAAAAATCATAAACTTATATAAAATTTAAAAAAATTATTACTT
>JAOWBN010229527.1:0-12681 GCA_028565015.1 Pinguicula moranensis
CTCTCCTTTGCCTCTTGTTCTTCCTGGTCCAATGCTTCAATGGGGGTGGAGTACCTGTGAAGGGAGGGTTCATTACACAGTCTAGATGAGTTCCAGCGTTGGTCACCCTCCATTGAATGAGGACCTGCATCAATGGCAAAGCCAACTGCTTACTCTCACTATAACTGGAATGGCGAGCTCCTGCTATTTTAAACAAAGCAAGTAAGAAAGAAAGACAAGTCCCTATTTCCGTGGCAGCACCACTAGATAAGATTGATATATCCTCATTCTCGGCACATAAACTGGCTTCAAATTCTTGATTAAACCGATAAATAATTTTATCTTAGCTCCTCTAGCATCCAGTAATGTTTGAAAAGCATTACTTTTTTAATTTTATGGCAAGCAGCTGGTCTCACTCGATGAACGTGTATGGTTCTTTATTTTTGCAACTTAGACAAAATTAAGCCTCCTAAAGCGAAAAGCAAATTAGCAAAGATTCATATAGAGCGACGTGACATGATCACTATCTTGGATGGTGGATGCTTGCTACTTTGTAACCTTGGTGTGAACTTTTTCCTTCAAATCATGGATGAATTGGTCGAAATTTCTGTCTGAGGATCCATACGTTTCTATTGCATTCCTCAGCTTTTCTCTTATGTTCACGATTTGGTGCTTGAATACCTTCGAAGTATCTTCAGTCATCATGGCTTTGATCTTCGCAGCAACGTGATTTCTATCAACTGATAGCCTTTCAGAAAGACTCAAGTCCAATTTTCCAATCCTCCACAACTAGTTTTCTGTTGATAAGCTGATCAAAATCTGTCGGATGGCAGAGCATTGGAGTACCACACCAAATGCTCTCCACCACATAATTCAACCCGCAGTGTGTAAGAAATGCACCGACTGCGGGATTTGGAAGAACTGTCATCTGATTACACCAATGAACTATGAGCCCTTTATCTTTAATCTTATCCTCAAATCCAGCAGGAAATAGGTTGGCCGTGTCTCAGCTCTGGCCACCCAAATGAAGTTGACTTGACTCCGAATTAGTCCATACGCTATTTCTTCAATTGCTGCTTGCTGCTTGCTAGCCTGAACTAGGCTCCAGAACGAGACGTACAAGATTGAGCGAGGGGGCTTGGAGTGAAGCCAGAGGGTGCAGTCTTATTCGGCCCATAAACTCTTGTTTACAGAAGTTATAGCAAGATTTTTGTAGAAAATAATAGGGCCAATTGCTTAATGTAGGGTAAAATCTGCCTTTTCGCTGCCTTACGTGCGCTGGAAACAACTTTGGCGTTAGTGTTTCCGATTTCGGATTCTTTGAGACATGGCATGAAGTCCATTGTGCTCACGGATCGGATACCAGGTATGTAATCTATGTTCTCTTCAACACAGTATGAGTCAAGAAAAGCAAGAAGTTAATTTGACCAAATAAGAGATGGATGTACTAGTTCATAAGTGGTTAATGGCCCTTTTCTCTCATAAGTTCGGAGTGGTAAATCAACCAATGCCGGCTGTGTCCAGAATGAGACATGCACGAGGTTTAACCTCATTATCCGTCTCGCAAAATATGCTCGTGAAATTCCTCATTGCTAAGAACTCGATCGAATTCAAGGGGAAGTCCATCATCAATCACTGCGTAAGATACTTGAAAACCTAATTCTACCTTATTAGAGGCTTTGGAGAACATGTGGTGAACATGTTCAAAGTTGATAAACGTGACTGCGATCCCTTTTGAAACAAGCTTGAGAGCTAGATTGATTGCACGGTGTAAGATGACCTTGGAGAGGGAAGGGGAACATTAAAGCATGGAGCTTGCGTGTATTGATCATGCTTATGGAGGTATGGTAGTTGGTGGTTCAGAGATGCTCTGCTGGATCAGACGCAAGTCTGAACCGAAGGATTGTTTTATGGATAATATTGGTAATGGGGTCAAAGGTGGAGGCTTGCAGCAGACAATTTATGTTGCTTCGCAGAAGGGAAAATCAATCAAAGACAACTCGAATTTGGCAGGATCAGAACATTTTGGACCACTCATGAAGGAAATTTTATAAAACATATGAACAACTTGAAAGAATGTTCAAATTTTCAAGTTTCCAACCAAAAAATAATTTTTCTAAAAAAATATTATATGATAGTATTCACAAAAAGCAATAAGAAGACACCATGGTATCTGTGAGGATTCTCAGAAAGCAATAAGAAGACACCATGATTTTCTTGCCACGCAAGGTGCGTATGGAAGCTCTATCATCTAGGGCACGCCCAACTAACTCCCAAGATATCTGTGGGGGATTCTCAGAAAGGACAAATGGGTTTTCCATGGGTATCATGTAGTATTTGGTCTTTTAGTTTTGGAGGTTATAAAAATGGCCGGATGTACGTGTAGTGTATGTAATCCTAGTTCAGCATAATATGCATGTGTGTGCACTGATTTTCATGAAAAAAAAAAGATTTTTTTACAAGCAAAAAATAGTAACTTTAGTTAGCCCCAACGGATTGGCTTGGTGGATGGTTTGAATTCTTGAGTTTACATTGGGTGCAAACAATTCGCTAGGTCCACGACCACCGGGCCCCCCAGATTAGGGAGATTGTTGGCCGTCATTGATAAATTCATGTGTGAGGATTGTCGTATATGGATCCCATGAATTAGTAGAACAAAAAATGGTTCCGGACACCAGTAGCTGTCGGTTGTGTCAATTAGCTTAAGCCAATTAAGGTACAATCCAAGAAGACACAACCCAACTCTAGCCATATGAAGAAGCCCATGAAGTAGCCCCTCAAGACAAGAAGCCTACACATATCAACACATCTTGGCAAGTTCAACCAGAAGCTCTAGAAAATACTAGGACAAACAAGAACATGAGATGTAGCTTTAAATATGGCATCACTCTTTTGTATCAAACATTCAGAAATCCAGAAATGCAAATTATGATCTAAATCTCAAACATCCATGAATTTTCATGGAGGTTGTCATGGTATCAGAGTCGAAACCACCTAAGGGGTTCACTGCCCCCTCTTTGTCTTTCCTGTTTTTCAAGTTTCAGCTTAATTCTTCTCTATTTTGTTCTTTCTTGTCTTTTTGTCTCTATTTTTGCTGCATCTTTGTAAATCTCCCAAAAATGACTTTCTCTTATGCGATTATTTTGCCTTCTGTTATCCTTTTCGGTGAATCTGTCAAATTTGCTCCTAACATAAACCACCTACAGTGACCTCTTATTTTGCTATATGCGCATCATTGTATCACCTCAAGTTCTTCAAGTTTTGTCAAAGATATGTCAGGAAGCTTGGTGACTTCAACCTTCGGGCCCAAACCCATACTCGCATCGGCGGCGATACAAGTGAAACCATGTCCACGGCACCGAAGCGAAATCTTACAAAAGAGAGAAAAGAAAAGACTAACCAAAACATAGCTTCTTTCAATTATTCTAAGGAGAAAGGCCGCGAATGTCGGCGAACAAACCTTCATCTGCTCCCTGGAAAAAATAGGAGAACTCGCTGTTTCCGGCATGTTCACCGCGCTGGAATTTGTCAAAAGATATTTTGAACACCTTCGTCAACACATCGTTCAAGTTCCCATACTCGATGCCCCATGCTTCATCTGCTCCGTGGCAAAATCGCGAAAAGAAATTAAAATAAACTCAGCAAATTCATGTTCTTGATGATTTTGATTGAAGAATTTGATGGACAAATGCAAATGAAGATGAAAGAACTGACAAAAACTTCTTCTTTATAGAAGAAGGTGAAGCGGCTAGAAGCGATTTTGCTTCAGAAACATTGATCTTTTACTGAATTGGGTCTCACATGGGCTGTAGAGGACAAAATCATAATAACATTTGGGTATGTTGGACAAAATCTTGCTGGACTTGATTTCTATTTAGGTCGCCAATGAATCTAGTGGACAAAATTCGTCCAGGTCGGACCCTGTCTGTAGCTGAATTTGGGCCATCTTCCTCTTGGACCACATATAAACAGACACAAAAAAAAATATTATTTACTTCCAGTCATTTATTTAACTTTCTTGAATTTCACGTATTTAATTAGTTCCCTCAAAGGTTAGTTTGAGCGACGGTGGCATGATGCTTTCCTTTTCATTATTTATTTAGTTTGAGTTCATTATTTAAATTTTAGTCTAATCAGTTCCATCGCTGGTCAGCTAGAGCGAGGGTGGTATGAGGCTGTTCTTTCTCCCTCTTTTTCTTTTTCATTCCCTTCCCTTCTCTCCTGGTTTAACAACCGTTTCCTTTCACTTTCTCCTTTTCTTGCTATATTTTATGTTTTTTATTTTATGTTATTTTAAACCAAGCTTCACATGATCTATAATCCTTTGCTTAGCTTTAGGGGGTGTCAGTGATATCAATTAGCTTAACCCCATTAAGGTACAGTCCATGATGACACCACCCAACTCCAACCATATGAAGAAGACCATGAAGACAAGAAGCCCACCAGAGGCAAGTTCAGGGATCTTCCAGAAGCTCTAGAAGACATTAGGACAAACAAGAACACTGGATGTAGCTATAAATATGGCATCGTTCATTTGTATCAAACATTCAGAAATCCAGAAATGTTCCAAATCTCAAACCTCCATGGAGGTTGTTAGTAACCTTTGATTATGCAAGAACGCTGAGCTACTTGTGGGATTCTTGGGCCTAGCCTTTCTAGGAAGCAAGGGAGTTTCTCCAGCTTGAATGGCAACTCGTATAATCCTCTTTAGATGATGGGAGGGGATGATCCAGTTACTCATTGTGGGAAGCAAAGGTGAAGAAGGATCCAAGAGAGTGGTGTGAACAAGAGAAAAACTTAGACTAAAGGATATGGGGACGAAGAGAACAATAAATAGAAGTGGAGCTAAGCTATCCTAGTGGAGGTGAGCTTCGTTGTAGGAGATGAGAGGTGCTAGAAGGAAGAAGGAGGGGGTTTGGGGATGATCTGGTTCGGTGAGGGCGAAGGGTTTACTGTTTAACGTTCTACGACGAGGCTGTTTAGTAGGCCTTCCTGGATGTGTAAAGGCATCCCAGTGAAGAGGGAGAGCAGAGTATTGGAGCTAGGAAACGGTGGTGATAGATGGGGAGGAGAACGACGGAGAAAGAGGCTGTGGAAGGGAAAATATACTATTCATGGCAGGAGGTGTGTACGGAGAGAAAAATGCTCGAATCAGCTATCAGGGGGTGTCTCTTTGATTAGTTAAATACTTAATTTAACAATTTGAATAATTAGGACTCCTACCTTAATTAGGATTCTTTTAATTAAAACCAATTTAATTAATCCTTATTGGGATCTTAATTAAATCTCATTAATTAGGCCCATGAAACTTTTATTATAATCCTCACTATAATTCCATTACACTTTAATTAAAAACTTAATCATAAGACAAAATTAGACTCTTTAATTCATGAAAAAATAATCTCTTGGATTATTAAATTTAGTTTTCTTATAAAACAATGAAGACAAATTAGGGCCCGGATAATATAGACTTTCCAATTGGCCAATCTACACACATGTTGCGGTCTAGGCTTGGAGCACGATCCTCAGTCGTGCTTTTTTTTGCCATGGACCAATGTGCAGAATATGCGCGAGGCACCCATGCATGCAACGCATTTCTACATGTGTCTAGCACAACGTCATTGGGTGGACTACTTCGTACGATGCTCTACCTCGCCATCTCTCGATGGGCGCTAGTGCAAGTGGAGCATGCATTACATGCTATGGGCACTTCACCATTATTGTTTTGCACGCACGTAGCGCACATGAGCTTGGCCAAGCTCGTCTTGGCACCAAGGCATATAGCTTGCCTTTGATGCCTAGCTGAGTTTGGCCTGATGCACATATTGCACGTGGCTTCATGCCTTGTGTTGTACTTGCACACTCTGAGCCCTCTCTAAACATACGTTGCATGTGGAGCTTGGTTAGGTCCCCGTCTGGCGCAAAGGCATGCAAAGTATCGTGGCTACCTAGGCAGGACTGGCATGGCTCGCGCTTAGCATGTGAGCTACATGCTATGTCAACACACCCAATAGGAAGGATGTGTATGCATTGTGCCCATGTGTTGTTCGTGCACACGGCATGCCCGGTGGCATGTCTAGGGTATGGTGCCTCTGTTTTGGCTTGTGCTTCATTTTCTCAAAACCATCGTCCTCTTTTACAATCATTTAATAAACTTCTCATCATTATGTGTCTATGTCTTTTGAGCAATTACAAACAGGGTATTGCATCCTTTTTTAGGCTAACTGGGGATCTATGGACCCATAAAGTGAGCTCCAAATAGATTATTCATTGCCCGTAAAACTCTTTCACAAAGTCACTAATCATTTAGCTTTGTAAACATACCACAATAAGCATTAGGGTGAACTCGCATCTCACAAGGACTTTCTTACTCGAAGATTACTCTATGAGCATCCATTGATATAATCATTGTGTATATGTTATCCTTCACTCAAGTTTCACAAATAGGTAAAGGTCCAATATCCGATTACCCACTTAAATTTATATTGCACCACGAGTATCATTTATTCATTAGTAAATATATCAATCATCTTCATTCGTGGACGGGGGCTCTCGCTCAGGTACCGAATAAACCGCTCATGGCAACCATGATTCAACATGCACCCCTACGAGGAAAATGGAGGCGTGAATTCTATCTTGTACCAAAGATTCTTTGTTATCCACTTCATTTGGCTCCCAAGAAGCAAGGGATTCGACCTGTGCAATTGCAACGAGCTCTTACCGAACAAGTCAAAGAACCAGATGTCATAAACCAGAGTCTCTCACGACACTCAAAATTCAGATAACTTATACATGAATCATCTTTTTGATGTGATATGAGTTTCCTTGTTTAGTGAAGATAAAAGATCACATTATCACATCTCGGTCAATCCTATGTAGAAAGTCTTCCACATAAAGGAGTCTCAATCTCGGTGACGCTACACCAATGACCTGGATCAGCCACTTCCTTCATAACGATTTCTGGACAACTACAATGGTCTCAGAAACTATTGAGATGCTAACTCAGATCTTTTAAGAACTTAATATGTACTACCTATTTCTTGGACCTAAATAGGTGGTTTAGATTTTTATATGATTATTATATACCCTGCACCAAAACCAATAAATCTTGCTACATTGTTTCCAATGAGCAAGATGGCATCCACGTATAGTACTAAGAAAACTACTACATCGCCATCTATTCTCTTGTATACACATGGTTCTTCATCACTTTGCTGTAAACTATAAGAATTGATTGTCTCATAAAATCTTATGTTCCAAGATCAACAAGCTTGCTTCAATCCATAAATAGATTTTTGCAATTTGCAAACTTTTTGCCCATCTCCTTTGGCAATAAACCCTGCTGGTTGGGCCACAGAAAAGTCATCTAGACATCCATTTGACACATCTCATAGTCAAGACATGTAGTTATAGATAGGAGTATGCTGATAGACTTGAGCATAGCCACCGAGGAAAAAGTCTCTTCATAGTTAACTCCTTCCCTTTGGGTATAACTTTTGGCAACTAGCCTAGCCTTGAAGGTCTCTACCTTCCCATACGTTCCCTTTGTTTTCTTGTAGATTCATTTGCGTCCAATAGGAGTCACATCTTTTGGAGGATCTACTAGAATCTAAACTGAGTTCAAATACATATTAGATCCTATCTCTTGTTTCATAGAATCTTGTCATTTCTCCTTATCAGGGTCATCCATCGCACCTCTCTTTCTTCTTTGTTAGCATAATGTGTTTTACCAAGTATTCCATAGCGTTCAGGTTGTCTCACAACCCTTTTGTTGCAACGAAGTACCTGAATAGGTATAGTTTTATTTTCCTGGTTCTCATCAGGGGTCGGTTCATGATTGAGCTCATTCTCATAAGACTCAATCTCTTCAAGTAATACTTTACTACGAAGCTTATGATCAAGCACACAGTTTTCTTGCAACTTTGCATTTATTATTCCTCTTGGATATCTCACAAACAACTCTTGTCTTATATCCCTTGATTATCCTGAGCATTAACTATTCCTTATATAGGTTATTTTTGAGAAGCCTACGTACATCTCTATGTACTTTAAAGTTTTTTTCGAATTGATAACTCTTATTTAATGGCTATCAAACTCTTAGAACAAGAATCACATTCTTCTCTAGTCTATAGATTTTTTGGCCCATCATAACGTGGCTCAATCTTTGTGTGCCAAGATACTTTATTTTGCGTTTATAGCTCATTTGGACTTGGGATGCTTCTATTAAATACATAGCGAACAGTAGTGGGGTTTGATGGGTTTGTCACACATGAAAAACTACATGGCATATGTTTCAAGAATTTTAAACTAAATGATACTTGCTTTCAAAATGAAAATAATGTTGTAAACCTTTAAAAAACATTAGCAAATGTCAATATGAATAACCAAAGTAAATGCAACAATGCTTCCCAAACACCATCAATTGACAGGTTCCCACTGCAATGCTCAAGCCTTCATATCCTTTTTGCATATGCAGGATTCTTGACCTTATCCGTAAGAAGATGTAAATCAAGATTTAGTTTCTATCAATCACATTAGAATTCAAACCATTATTTTCTCTATAGATAAATCTAATTTACCTTTTTTTTTTCTGCTTGATCTCATCGTGGTAATTCCTATACTTTCTTCCAGTGACATCTCTCCTACAATGAAAACACTTTCCGTTTGGAGGTGACGCAGATGCCGTATAAGCCTTCTTCTTCTGCTTGTTCCGAGCATTCCTGATTGTCATAGTCTTGTCCACTGGCCACTGCCAGTAGTTTCCCTTTCTTGAACGCAACTCTTTGTTACAATAAGGTGTGCTTTTCTAGTCTTGTATGAGGAACTCTTTCCTTCACTGCTATCAATTTTTGAGACTTTCTCAAACATTTCTAGTTCATTCAATAGTTTGGTAAGATAATAATTATGCTTATTCATTAAATAATTGCTCAAGAACTAGTTGAAAGTCGCTGGAAGTGTTTCAAGTATAAAGGTAACTTGACTCCATTCAGCTATGACTGCACCATGACTTAAGCCTTATGAACTAGATCAATCATCTTAAGTACATGTTCGCTAACAAGAGTTCCAATCTTAATCTTTGAGTTTACTAATGTTTTCAATGCTTGGCGCTTCAGTTGCTTAGATGCATTGCGAAACAGACCTTGGACCTCGTCCATGATCTATCTTGCTATATCAAACCCTTCATGTTTTGCTCTTACCACATCAATCTTGGAATACAGGATATAGCACTTGGCCTTATCATTTGATTGCATCCACTTATTAAATGCTTGAAGATTAGTTCGGGCAGCAGGGAAAGGGGAACACGAATTGATCAAAACAAACTTATGACCATCACAAACCGGGGCTAGGTTGATGCTACTCTCCAACCTTGATAGTTACTCTTCCAAGCTTGATAGTTTTCGCTAGTTTAACATGGTATTGAATTTAAATGAATAAATACAAATTGCCTTTAGCCTAGCCCTCATGATTGTAACATACTATTTATGATCCTAAGACATCCTCTTGAAAGTGTTGCCTAGGGGTTAGTCAAACCCAAGATCCATTTGTAGCTCCTATCCTAATGAAAAATCAACCTTGGTATTTTCCTAAGAGGTAGACACCATCCGTTAGGGGACCACTACAGTCAGTGACTCAGATAAGCTCTTCCGGGCTCACAATGTTAACAAATAGTGGAATCCATGGGAAAAATTGCCATAAAGCCTACTCCCACTAATTATTCTACAATGCATCATTTTAGGGATTTAAAACTCTTCTAATTCTCCCCCTTCCCTTAGTTCAAGTTTCGTGCAAACTTGAAATCTTATGAGAATAATCCAAGGCCTAAGTCTTAGATTCAAATGCGACCTTCCTAAGTCCAATTGTTAAAGTTAAGTCACATTATGGCGTATAGATATGGGCTTCTTGTAGAAATCTCTATTTCTAGCTATTCATTCATGTTACCCATACTAAACTAATTATTATTAACTTTAAATAATAAATAAATAAATGAATTTTAAGTGTAAGTTAAATTCGTTATGAGTCAAGGTATAAATTTAATGATTCATCTCTAGTTTATGCTGAATTAACTAATGAATGCACATGAATGCATATATACGAGTATGAGCTAGTGGGCTCCTATTTCTACATTACATGTAATCACACATTGACAATTCAATATCACAAAATGAAATCTAGCAAATATATGAGGATGTGTGTCAATAAAGAAAAATCTAGTCTAGTCTTGATTCGTCATGGGTTTCTTTTGGACATCTCTCCATCTTGTTGGGTTCAATCTTCATGAAATGACCCAAGAAAGAAAATATTAGGTCAAATGGTGGCATAACGGATGAAGTTGATCGTCAAGCGATCATTTGGCCTGAAAATCACGCCTTGTGCACAGCACGAGCACCCTTTGTGCATAGGAGTGACTTGTGCATGATGGCAGTACGACGCGCCTTGGCAATCATATGCCTAGGCGCTACTATGAGTAGGGGCAAAGGACCACCTCCCATTTTCTAGTCTGGTCCTCTACTCCGCAACAATCTCAAACATCTCCAATTACAATAATTTTGAAATACAAGAAATGTGAGAAACTGAATTTTACAATAAAAGTTAATAAGTCACACATACGGGTTTGCAATCAAACTACTTTAATTGAAAGTAAAAGGGAACCAATTAAATTACGATCACATTTCCACAATAAAAAATATAATATTAAGCATAATAAATCACATATAATCACAAGAGAAATTACCCTATTAGCATTCACATTAAATTTCAAGTAATGCATGCATGGCACCAAAGTTAACTTGGGTGAGATACCACTAGTTATTTTTGGTGCAGGGTAGATAATAATCATAATAAAACATAAATTACCTACCCAAGAATATAATCCTAAGTGCGACAGAAGTCAAAGCATACTATAGATATAATCTATAAGGATTGTGCTACATACATTAACTTAAATAATTTAAATAAAAACATGTTCGTCGTTTAAACATGGGAATAAATCAACTTTCACATGCAACATATAAATTCTACATGCATGACATAAGGTAGAATTAAAGGTAAAAATTAGATTCAGTATCCTTTCCTTGTAGACCCCCAAGCAATCCTTGCAGGAATTCGCCTTCTTCTTGTTAACTTTGAAACCACCAAGGCTTTCAAGCTATATCCAATTACTATACTTCAAGATGGTTGATATATTTTATACTCTAAAAAGAATATGTAAGAGACACCCTAAGACTTTCTTTTAGGTATAAATATAATCTCAGCACATGAGCAAATATTGAAGTTAAAAGAAAAACTCTCTTTTTTCTCATCCTCAAGGAATTTGGAAATATCCTTTTCCACTCAAGTACCAAATTGTGTTGTGGCTAGGAGTATTCCATTGTATTTCTAATGACACATTAGGTTAAGACTTAGACTAATTGTTCCCCAAGTTAAGCTCAATTAATTAAGTTGAATTGTTAACCAAATAGAACTTTGTAATCTCATTTAATTAATCCCAATAAAGCCTTCAATTAAAATCATTTAATTAAGTTCAATGAAACTTAATTATAATCCTAATTATAATTTCATGGACTATTTAATTAATAACTTAATTAAAACTATCTAATTCATGGAAAAATAATATTTTGGACAATTGGACCTAGTTTTCGCATTAAACCAAAAGACAAGGTGGGGCCCGTGCAACCTCCTCATTGGGCTTCTCGACGCCCCCATGCCCTTGATTGGTGGACCGTGCACAGTACATGACCATGCACCGTCCAAATAGTCTAGATGTCCCATCTTGTACATTGGGCACGGACGAGGCCTGGCACACGACACAAGTTTGTGGGATCGTATGGAATGTTTCCGTGAGATCCCACACAGGACGTCCTTGCACATGGCACTCTGCGCCATGCATTCATTGCACATGCTCCAGGAAGCAATGGGGCCTGGCCTAGCACGTGCAGGCCTAATTTTCACGGACATACTTGTCGAGGACCTCACGGATATGCGTAATGTGTGTTGCACTTGTCCACATGCCTGATTGGAGGGGCGGGAGACACTAGTTCCCACACGTGGCATGTTGTGGCATGCTCGCATGTGATGCCTCACATGCGACACCTCTATTTTGGCTCATGGTTCTTCTTTTTTTGTCACTTCATAAACTTTTCATTATATACTGTGTCCTTTGTAGGCTAGCTCAAGACCAATGGACACATAGAGTGAGCTCCAAACTAATTAATCATCGCACATAAAACTCTTTTGTTGAGTCACTAATTATTTAGCTTCATGAACATACTACTATAGGCACAACGCTAAACACTCATCTCATATGGACTTTCTTACTCAAACATTACTCTAGGGGTGTCCATTGATAAAAATTATTGTGTATATGCTATCCTTCACTCAAGGTTTACAAATAGGTCTAGGTTCAATGTTCGTTGACCCACCAAAATGTATCATGCACCACGAGTATTGTTTATTCTTAATGAATAAATTAATCCGACGAATCTTCATTCGTGGAGGAGCACTCACATTCAAGTATAGAATAAATGATACGATCTTCAATAGAAATTCTGATCTTTTTACCAGCTTATGCAGAGTATTCAAATTCACCTGAAGATTTGGATTTGAGGACGAATCCTTCCCAGGAGGAAGGGGATGATGTGATTGTTGGAGGTCCGAGACGGATTTGGATTCTTGCATGGTTTAAAGTAATTGGACCCTGCAATA
>JAOWBN010229538.1:0-24508 GCA_028565015.1 Pinguicula moranensis
TTACATGGATATGGAGAAATTCTATTCCAAATCTCATTCTTTAAGGTAAGGGCAAAAGGGTCAAAATACCAAATTCTGCCCGAAATCTTAGTTTAATCCCCTCGAACAGTGGCGATACCAAACAAGCAGTTTACAGTATTCCCTCCAGCAGCCCAAGCGTTACCAAATAGGCTTTAATAGGGAATCCCAAAGTTTTCCTAAAATATTCCCAAAATCAGGTTTATTTTTTCCTGGACGCCAAACGGAGCCTTAGTTTTCTGATTCTTAGGTTTAGGAACTAAGATCCAAGTTTGACTTTTTAAAGTGAATTCATTTTATTAAGCATAACATGTTTCCAATTTTTGAAATTTTCACAAGCAATTGCAGCACTATAAGTTTCAGGTTCAAAAACACATAGATTATCACCAACATAAAAAACATAATCAAACAACTCAGCGAAATTTACATACCTAGTAGGTGGCCTCCTATTTCTAGTTCCTTTATTTAAAGAAACATTGTCCGAGTTGGAGGATTGGGATATACCTATCTCTGAGGGTTGTTTAATTTCTTCAAGATCCTCAATTTTGTAACTTTTTCAATTTGTTCAGTTTGATCAATTTCAGATGGTGAATCTCTCCTATATAACTCCACCTCATTTGAAGTTTTCCTATGCTCCATCTCAATTGATGTATCAACAAAAATTAAAGGTAAACAAGAAAATTCAGTTTCATTAAAGATGACATCCTTACTAATTATGATTTTAACTCCAGGTTCACTTCTATCCCACATCCTTAACCTTTTTTGTATTCTTGATAACCAAGAAAGACACATTTTTGTGACGTTGGATCGAATTTATCAGATTTAGTGTGAACAAAACTTGGACAATCAATTACTCTTAAATAGGTCAGATTTTGATCTCTTCCGGACAAAACAAATTTTGGGTATTTAGTGTCTAAAGCAGACAAAAGACTCCTATTTATAAGATAGGTTGTCGTACTCAGTGTCTCCCCTCCCCCCAAAAAATGGTTTTTTCAAACCAGAGGTAACAAGTAAACATCTAACTTTATCCAGTAAGGTTCTATTCATTCATTATGCTACTCCATTCTGTTGAGGTGTATAACGTATAGTTCTATGCCTAGTAATTCTATATTCAGAGCACATAGCATCAATAGAAGAATTGTAAGACTCCAAACCATTATTAGTTCTCAAGTACTTAATTCTTTTATCCGTTTGATTTTCAACCAAGGTTTTCCATTCTTTAAACTTTAAAAAAGCTTCATCTTTTGAACATAAAAGAAACACCCAAACCTTTCGGCTAAAATCATCAACTATCGACAAAAAATATCTAGTGCTACCCTTAGTTAAAACAGACTCAGGACCCCAAACATCAGCATGTAGGTATTCAAGAATAAATTTTGAAAGATGTATTCCTTTTTCAAATTTAAACCTATGTTGTTGTCCAGGAACACACCCCTCACAAAAGTTCAAATAAGTTATAGAATGTTTGCCTAATGCTCCATCAGAATGTAGAATTTTTAAACCCATCATTCTCATATGACCTAACCTTAAATGCCATAATTTTGAGTGATGCATTAGATGCAATAGCACAATCATCAACTTGCTCTAAAAAAATTCCATTTAGAAAATAAAGTCTATTTGTTCTAGTAGCAGTAAAAAAAATAATCCAAATTTGAAGACAGTTAAAAAACCATTTTCACCTTGAAAAGTACAACCAGATTCTTCTAAGACCTCTAAAGATATTAAATTCCTTTTTAAATATGGTATATACCTAACATTCGTTAGAGAAATACTATTTTCACCTACTTGCAAGTTTATTGTTCCAGTTCCTTCAACAGAGCAAATGTTATGATTTTCTATATAAACTACACCTTTCTTTGAGTCATCTAAGTCTTCAAACCAATTTTTATGTGGACACATGAAAAAGTACAACCTGAATCAAGTAATCACTCATCACACAATGGACTTTCATTCACTGTAAGTGATTCACACAAACATGAAGACACATATAGTACTTCACTAACATCTTTATCAATTTTAGGATTAGAGGTAACAACATTTAATTCACCTTTTCTCTTTCTGTTTAAGTTTAAGACAATCAGAAACTATGTGATCTAATTCCTTACAATGTCTACAATAGTCTTCTCCATCTTCATTCAAATGCCAAGGTTGTACATCTTTACTAGTCAATTTCTTATTATTTACAAATTGAGACATATCATTCTGATTTCCAGAATTTTTACTTTTAACTTTTGAATGAGGCTTCACATTAGCATATAAAGCACTTGAAGTTTTCCTATTGTTTTTAATTTCTAACTCTTTAGACTTTAGTCCTAACATTATAGTTTCAAGTTTAGGAACAGAGTCTAAGTAACATAAAGCATTCATAACAACAAGAAATTCATCAAAAACATAATTCAACAGAATCATTGCAAAACTTTCATCATCAAGATCATGATCAATCCCTTTCAATGTTTGACTCAATTTGAAAAAATCATCTAATTTATCATCTATTGATCTTGAAGGATCCAGTTTAAAAGGGACAGGGATTCTTTTACTTTAATTAAACTAGGAGTTGATTTGGATGCATACAAGGAGTTCAATTTGATCCAAACAGATATCGGATCTTCATCACAGTCAAGTTTCCTAAGCGCAGAATTTGATAAATTTAATATGATCGAATTATAAGATTTCTCTTTCACTTCTTGAATTTCCTTCCTAGAATCTTCAGGCCATTCATTTGTATTTCTTTAATTGCATAATGCAGTCTCTTGTGAGATAAAAATGCTTTCGTGCGCCTAGACTAACTATTAAAGTCCACTTTCCTATCAAACATAGACACCTCAACTCTAGTAGATATGATCTTTCAAGTTTTTTTTTAAAAAAATTTATAATTTCTAGAAAAAATTATCAAACAATTTCAACCACAAACAGTTCAGGTTTAAAGTGTAGAAGTTCAAAACACAATTAAATTGTAACAATGTAATGTTATGCTAATTCAAGAGACAGATCTTAGGTTCGGATTTTTCAAAAAAGTTAGAGTTGTCTAAGCCTTTTCGTATCAAACACTCTCAGAAAAACATAGAACATGCGAAGCCAAAAATTCTTAAAGCACATAGCATTCCCTTTAAACTGCACACTTAAAGAAAGCATTTAAAATGGCGACAGCAACGTTCCAAACCTATTCGGCAACAAGCCACTAATTAAAGCGGGGGAAAGTGACTGAAATGTAAAAAACTCAACTCAATGTACCCAATATGTTACCAACTAAGTTAGTGTCTGGAGGGTCAGATGTACGCAGCCTTACCCTTATAATTATACAAAGAGACCGTTTCCGTTGCGACCCAATATGAATTGCGTCAAATGTATCAAATTTCAGCAACTTCACTAAATAGAAGCACTGAAATTTAGCAAAGTCATTTTGCTCTAGTCCATTATTAGCACAAAGCTAAAAGAATTGTCAATAATGACTCTTCCAGCTCCATTTGCAATGGACAACGAAAACCTCCTAACTATATTAGCAAAAATAAAACCAACCCAATTTGTGATTACCCCTATTTACAGATCATATCTCTTTATCTTGTTGTCTTTCTCCACCGAAATGCATGCGCACAGTGATAGCCATTGTCTTTTTCTTTTCTTTATTCTTTTTTGTGGGTGTTTTACAATTATTTGGCTTCGCCGATTCGTCAATTCTATGAAATAGTTAGGTTTTAGATGTTTATTTTGGGTTTATGCGTCTTTGAACTGAACCGCGTTGTTCGGTTGCATTTTCTTGCTATGGAATAGTCGGAGGTGCTTTTAGCTTGAAGCGCTTAGCCATGGCATATATGAAATTCCTCGTTTGTGGGTTTAGTACCGCTTTCCTAGCTTATGCATGGTTGCAATGTGAAGTTTAATTTTGGTAACAAGAAATGGGTGGCGTTGATGATCGGTGAACAACTACTGAAAGATGCAATTGAACAATTTAGATAATTGCGTAACAGCTTATTTTGCTCCATAGAAGTTTGAAATGAGTATTTGGTATGCGAAGACGAACTTTTTACTTATGCAAAACCAATCTAGTTGCTTTTGTTTGAATAAATATGCACATAGAAAATGAATTTATTCAATGTAGTCATTATTTTGAAGCAACTAAAGGTCTTAGCCCAACCTATAAATTCCATATTATAGATTTAAATAGAGTCGTTACCTCTATTAGTGCGGAAGCTTGATAGAACCGTATTCTTCGGTTGAATATGCTATGAACACAAACAATCGGAGACTATCAGAGTTCCCGTATAATGCCACAACTCAAATCTTTTCCTCAAAAGTGGTGAGGCAGCAATCATAGATAATATGTATTGTATAGTTTCTCAATGTATGAGAGTTATGAATTATTGTATGTTTTTCAAGAGGGTCGTGTATCCCCTTAAATATGGGAGAGATAGGCATAATCCTATTTCGATTAGGATTAGCCATGAATAAGGGAATAGGAAATCTTATTCCTTAATTCTCGGTTATTAGTCATTTTCATATAATTGATAAACCTTTTTTAAGCCAAAATTCATTGAATAAAAAGTATTTACAATATCTTACCAGGGGTAAGAGTTTACAAAAATAAATGGCAAATAAAAAAGAACAAAGCAGAAAAGAAAAGGAAAGGAAAAAGGAGAAAAAAAAAGAAGAAGATGAGTCAAGCATCTGAGAGTCTACATTCTAGGTACATATCAAGTACTAACTACATATTACATAGACCCTTCATTAGGTAATGAATCCGGAAAACCCAGAAGATGCGCAAAATTGATCATTTGGCTCTCAGCTATGCAGGCTACCATATGAAATGCGTTTACCATATTTGTCGATAATAAACCAATAATAATCGATATCTTCCAACGGTTCTCACTCGGCTACATAAATCGTATTATTATAACACAATACATTCACACATTTTTCATACGTATTACAAGACATGAGTCGTGTGACCAATAAGTAGACAATAGTGTTATGTTAAGTCACCACTAAACTAACATGACACTTTTAAAATAACGATATCCCAAATCTTCCATATGTCACCGATAGCTCACACATCCCTTTAAGCTATAACAATATTTGGTTATATACTAAATATAATCACCCGGGTAAATATGGTGAAGCAAGACAGGTTATTTCTTAGAAACTCATGTCAATCCATATTAGCTTTACTGTTTTCGTAACATGCTCCACTGGACTGTATATGGTCATAGCCCTTGGATAACATATTAAAGTAGCATCATCAAGCTTCAAATTCAAGTAATAGTTCTAAGTCAAAAAGTAAAGTTCAAGTGGACAAATGTATGTCCAAGCGATCACACAATAATAACCAGAGGATACTCTTTTCATTTCACATAACGGTCGGTTTATAGCAGACACAGTATGATATGTGTGCCATGGCATGACTCCCACTCACATGTCATGCGAATCATAGTCCCGAATAAACACATTAAGTATTTATCTTTAATTCTACATTCGGCTTTAAGACTTTAATGTGAAGGAAATGATATTTCACATCCGATTAACTTAGAATCTTATTTTAGACATACTGAAGCGATTATCTCGAATATTAGTCTCATCCTTCATGCTCCATCAGCATAAGGGTGATTACCCATGTTATAGGGCCAATCGCAAAGCCTCGTGACATTCTCTTCTGCCTAATTTGATTGCATATAAATTATCGGTGAAAAGAAAGAGAATCATCAACTTTATTTAATAATCAGGCAATTTAAAAAAAATCATCCTTATTATAACAAGATTGATCCATGATGTCCAACTCTACGTAATCCTAAACTCATGATATGAGCTCTAAACACATCTCTAGGAATTGGTTTGATCATTGGATCAGCAATTATCTGGTTGGTAGAAATATACTTGATAGTGATCTCCCATTTGTTGACAGTATCTCAAAAAAAGTAGTAGCGTTTTAAGATGTGCTTTGTCTTTCTGTTGAACTTTGAATCCTTGGCAAACTGAATTGCCGCAGTGTTGTCGCAGTTCATTCCTACAGGTTCATCAGGCCTCGGGGTGAGGTTGAGATACTGTAAAAAAAAACTCTTTAGCCATATAGTCTCTTGCACGGCTATGCTGCAAGCGACATAATCAGCTTCCATAGTTGACAAAGCAATGTAGTCTTGTTTCTTGCTGCAACATGATATGGCTCATCCACCAAGAATGAAAGCATATCCAGATGTTGATTTGAACTCATCCAAATCACCTTCCCAATCTGCATCCGTAAACCCCCTTTAACCTAAGGTCTCCGCCTTGATAACATAGGACTAGATCGTTCGTTCCACGAAGGTAACGAAAGATCCTTTTGACAACTTGCCAATGAGTAGGTTCTTGATTGCTTTTGTAACGGCTCATCAAAATAACTGCGAAATAGATGACTGGCCATGTACATAACATGACTTACATCAGACTCCCTATGGCACTGGCATAGGGAACATTGCTCATTTGTTCCTTTTCCTTGTCTGTTCTTGGCCATTGGTCGAGGCTTAGTGTTAGACCCTTTTCAACTGGGGTGTCAACAGGTTTAGAGAAATACATCTTAAAACGTTCAAAGATTTTGTTGACATATGTCTGTTGGGACAGACCCAAGAGTTTCTTAAAACGGTCTCTGATGATCTCCACGCCTAGGACGTACCTGGCTTTACCCATATCTTTCATCTCAAAGACAAAAGATTGTCATTTCTTAGTGGCGTTGATCACTTCCATGTTGTTTCCAGCCAATCGTATGTTATCAACATACAAGAAGAGAAACATAATTCTTTCTTTTGTTTTTATGGTATACTCGCAGTGGACATAATCTATTATAGCAAAGCCAAATGAAGTAATGGCCTCATGAAATGTGAAGTACACAATCTATAAGATTGCCTAAGACCATATATGAATCTTTTAAGATGACACACTTTATCACCGGTTGAGATGAACCCAACATGTTGATTCATATAAATTTCTTCCTCAAATGTTCCAATGAGGAAGGCAGGTTTTACATCCATTTAGAATAACTCAAGGTACAAATGGGCAACAAAGGTTAGAAGGAGGTGAATAGAGGCAATTCTCATCACATAAGAAAATACATCTTTATACCCTTGATTTGGGTAAAATCTTTCACCACAAGTTGAGCCTTGAACTTGTCAATTAACCCATCCGCACCACGTTTAACCTTGAATACCCACATGCATTCAATTGGTTTGTGTTGGTATGGAAGATCAACAAGTTCCCAAACCTCATTTTTGTATATCGAGTCTATCTCATCTTTCATGACACTTATCCATTTTTCTCTATATGGTGACTCCATGGCCTCTTCGTAAGAGGTAGGCTCTTTGATTTCCAAGGGAGTACAAGAGAATATATCCTCTTCGATTTGAAAATATCGTTTAGGAATTTTTATGCGTTCACTCCTTCGAAGTTCAGGGCCTTCATTGTGTACTTGCCTTGATCAGGATCCACTACCACTAACCCTTTGGCTCGTGAGGCTCATAATCACATCAGGATTGCCTATGGTTTGAGAACCAATCTCATCCCTAGCCACAAAAGGTTGGGGACTTACCCCCCTTTTATGTTGATCCTCATCGTTTGGCAAGTTTCCACCGTGATTTGATGGGACTGCACTATCTTTGGTGACTTGGCGAAACAAACTCTCTCCCTCACCAAGAGATAGTGACAAGTCTTGTTACAACTCATACAACCCATTGTCCTGTTTCATTTCACCAATAGTTGAGAACTGATCCTCTAAAAATTGGATATTTTGGCTATCTATTTCAATCATGCCTCTATTCGGGTGTTTTTCGAACATTACATATCCTTTTGAATATTCGGGATATCTGATGAACACCATCTTGGTTACTATTGGACCAAGTTTCTCATGCTTGGGGGTTGGGTTGTGCACATAGCCCGCCGAGCCCCATGGTTGTAAGTGTTCCAAAATGGGCTTCCTTCCCTTTCATAACTCATATGGAGTGGTGGCACACTCTTGCTCGATACTCTATTAAGGATGTAGGTAGCTAAGCAATGCATCTTCTAAAAAACTTATAGGAATATTGGGGTGCACCATCATCGACCTAATCAGGTCGAGCAAGGTATGATTCTTTTGTTCTCTTTAAATATATCATAAAGGTATTCACGACCATGATCGATATGAAAAGTCTTAACGTTTCGATCCAATTGATTCTCTACTTCCTCTATATAGTATTTGAACACATCAAGCACTTCATAACGGTGAGATAACAAATACACGTGTCCAAAATGCGAGTAGTCATCTATAAAAGTGATGAAATATGAAGCCCCATTATGTACCTTCACATTCATGGGCCCGCAAATGTTGAAATTGATTAAATCCAAGGGATTTGATACTCTAGAAGCCTTACCAAATGGTTTCTTGTTAGCCTTGCCAGCTAAGCAAGGTTCACACACAGGAAACTTAGCCTTAGTGACTTGGTTTAATAGATCTTCCTTAGCAAGTGTATTTAACCTATCTAGACCAATGTGGCTAAGTCTACCATGCCATTTAATAGATACAGAAAAATTATCAGCATTTGAAACTAAAGCAAGCGATGAACTATTATTATCATAAATATCATCTAAGTCAAGAATACAAAATCCATGTTCTAGGGAGAAACTTAAACGAAAAACAAAGTTGTAATAAGGAAACAATAGAAACTAAGCAACATCATACTCCAGGTACATAAATAGTACCATGCGACAGCAGTGTATTTCTACCACGAAGATGGAGTTTATAGGTGTCAATCCCAATGCATCTTCTTCACTATCGTTTCCCATAGTAATGCTTCGTGATCCCTTGCCACAGCAATGAAACTCAACAAACCCAGCTCGGTCATTAACTACGTGCTTGCTCGCTCCTGAATCAACAATCCATTTAAGAAACAAATTAGTAACTAATGCATAGGAGCAAACGCATACATTGGAGAACATAGGAATTTGACTCAGAACAATCCCAAGCGTAGTGTCCCTTATTTTCACAGTTATAGCACTTCACACGTGCTATATCCTTGGGGTCTTGAGCCTTTGGTTGTGTAGTGATTTTCCTTTTGGGAGTAAATTTTCGAGGAGGATGTTGAGGTTACTTAGCTACCTTTCCATAGTTTTTGTTCCTCGTAGGGTTTCCCCCTTGAGCGGTAAAAACTTTGGCAAAGTCTCTTCAAGCTCTCAAGCGTTCATCCTCCAATTCCACATGCTTAACTGTCTAAAAATGTTTTGATACTCACATTATAGGACATCAATGTCTTAAATGGAGTACAACGATTATCCTCTCTGTCATCAGGTAGTGAACGAATCACATTATTAACTTGCTCATACTCATATATCTCAATTCCTCCAGCCTTAAGGTCATGCAGCATTGCAGTCATGGTGCGAATGTGTTCAAGCACAAGTCGACTCAAATTGATCTTGTATTGTAGCCAGTTAGGATGCAACATATGAAGTCTTGTAGTTGATGTCTGCTCGAATGTTGCTTTAAGGCTATCCCACATTGCCTTAGTTGTGTAATATACCTCAAATTGTCCAATCAGGTCGTCATGCATGTCGTACAACATAATATAGCGTGCAGAACGATCCCTCTTAAACCATTCATCATAAGGGGCCTTCTACCTCTTATAATCCAGATTTTCTGGATTGATTGGTTTCTCGGGTTCAACCATGCTAGTGGTAATGTGCTCCAAGATATCTTTCTCATTCAGGAGATATTGAATCTTCCTATACCAGATGTCATAGTTCATTCCATTGAACTTATCATTGGAAGAGAGCTCATTAATCATATTGGAGGTGCCATATCTACAAGTATATTTTTAAGAAAAATAAAGAGCATTAGGCACAAATTAAATTAGATTTTCAAAAAAACTTTGATCATACAACACGTTCCAAAATTTCGCTAGGCTCATAATCATCACATGCAATATAATCAAAATATTTTAAGAAAATTCAATCATCATGAAATGAAACTAATTCACAAAAAAATTAATGTTAAACTAATTAGTACAATTAATTTTTTAACACATAATAGTTTAATTTAACACGTAGTTAAAATATTCAAGCTAAGAAGCCTGAACCGATTCAACAAACACCCAGGTAGCCGGTGGGGTCACAACAATCCAATTAAAAACCACCATCCTCCTAGTCAGTGTTCACTATTCCATGTGAAGGCCCAGATGTTTGGTGGAATCACAAAGGTCTAACTTAAAAATCAACTCTAAACAGCCACTCACGAGTACGGTTGTTGCGGACCTTCTTTTAACATGGTAAATAGCATATAATTACCGACGAAGGCAGAATAAAATACATATTTAGCATATTAAATTTATTAACACATAGTTGATAAAAGAAGCTAGAATTTTATTCTAATTAACACATAATAATAAATATAAGACGTACTTATGTTCGTAAAGCTCGTTTACAGAATTTTAACACATAGTTAAATATTTAGAATAACTAAAATTTATGAAACAAAATAATTAACACATAATTATTACCAAGAAATTATTAACACAGTTATTAAAAAAAAAGAGGTTCAGAATAATTGTCAATATATATTAATACATAGTATCATGTAAAAGTCAAGCGATCATTATATCATGTAAAAGTCAAGCGATCAGGGGGATGTCAGTTATGGGTGGGATATCGCGGAACATCAATATCAGAAGCTATAGGAGGTAATACATTACCAGAATCCAATGAATTGCAGTTAAGTGTGGCCAGTGAGAATATGTTTGAAAGGGGACCGGATCTTGAGGAGTAGGGATGTGATCAGGGACACATGAAGGGTCATGTATCAAGATAGGAAAAAGAAGAACGAGTAGATCTTCCACATCTGGCCGAACAGTGACATCCAGAGAGGGAGGAAAACCTATAAAAAAAAATGGGACAAACTCCAAGAATGTGACATCCAAAGAGTAAAAAAATGACAAGTGATAGGATCATAACACCGGTATCCTTTGGACATGGAGGAATATCTCACAAAGACACAGCGAATAGCCTTATCATCAAGTTTTGCATAGGTTAAACTTTGTTTTGGACAAAGCAGGGTACACCCAAAAATCTGAGGAACAATTGTGAACAGCACGCTACCTGGCTTAAGAACATGAAGGATGTCTTACCATGTAGGACACAAATAGGATTCAGGTTAATAAGATAAGTAGCAACCATGTGCCAGAAAGTTTTAGGCACCCCCATACCTCGAAGAAGACACTGAACAACATACTTAACATGCCGGTTCTTGCATTCCACCACACCATTCTATTCAGGAGTATAATGACAAGTGAGTTGTTGGAGGATGCCACATCGATTAAGTTCTTACCTGAATTCATCTAAATTATATTCTCTACCATTATTGGATCAAATCTTACGCACCATGTTATGAAATTGGGTTTTAACCATTTGTAAAAAAGTGCATAAATGGTAGAAAACTTCATATTTCTTTTTCATGAGATAAGCCAAGGTACAAAGCGTATGATCATCAATGAATGTGACATAATAACGGTGTTGTGAGAAGGTTGTATCAGGTGAAGGCCTCCATATATCATAATGAATCAAATCAAAAGCACTAGGTGCTCGGTGCACACGAGGGATATATGACGTGTAGGTGTGCTTAGATAATTCACAAACCACACAACAAAAATGAGAATTCTTGCAAGCTTTATTTTAAAAGGGGAACAACCAACATAAATACTGAAAATTTGCATGCCTGAGATGAGCATGCCACAAATATAAGGTTTGGTGGGACATAACCATGTGATACTGGTAAAACACAATCATGATAAGGTAGTGAGACAGTAGATTCAAACGAAGAAGGAATATGAGATTATGGTGGATCACCAAAGTAGTAGAGGTTGTCACGCTCATGTCCCTTGCCAAAAATCTTTTTCGCATTCAGGTCTTGCAAACAACAACAATGAGGTAGAAAAATAACAGCACAATTATAATCTTTGCAAGACAATGGAAAGAAAGAAGGTTAAAAGCGAAATTGGGAACATAATTAACAAATGAAAGAGTGATGAGAGGAGACAATTGAGCAACACCTTGACTATTGATGGAAATGTAAGACCCATTTGCAATATGAACTAACTAATTTATGGGGGTAAATGAGGAAGTAAAAGGATACATGTCACCTGTCATATGATTGTTTTCCCCAGAATTCATAATTCAAATATGATGAATTGACTTACCATGAAGAGCAATAGGAGTACCTGCAGCAATAACAACAACCTTGGTCTGAATCCTTTAATCGTGGTCAAATTCTGGTCCTTGTCCAACTTATTTGGTGCAATACCAATAGTAAGTGGCTTTGAACACGTAGGGCAAGAACTGTCTCATGCTAAAACCAAAATCGATTAAACAAGATTTGCAGAAGAAGTATCCGCATGATGTCACCACACTATCTTCCTCAACCTCGTGGCATAACCCATATTTTGCACTATTTCCAATATCAAGAGATTTATCATTTCTTTCCATTAATTGAATAGATTATTCGACAAGGTAAGTGTAGTCAACTGTCTATCGTAATCGCGTCAGAAGATCAAATATGTGTGTAGGCATTCAACAAGGTCCCAACCTCAATATGTATTGTGCTCGACTGTCATTGTACAATGCAGTATAATAATTTTATTCAACAATGTCTTGAGAATCTCGCTTTAGCATAACTACTTGCATGAAACACACTCCGCTGACAACATAGCGGATGAGACAATGAAGACCGGACAGATCTTCCAGACGATGGAGACCGGATAGGTCTTCCAAAAAGAGATAACAAATGGATATAGGCTCTCACTTTATCACCAAAGAGCCCACAGACTCATATTCACAAACAGACTAACTACTTAGTCACTGATAGAGGGTGTTGTCGGCAGTTCATAGAGAGGTGGCACCAATGATTTTCTGGTGGGTGAAAAGGGACGACGGGTTTTTTTGGTGTAGAGGTAGGGGCGACGGTTTTTTGGAAGATGGGGGTTGGGCAGCAGGTTTTTGTGAGGATTAGGGTTAGGGTTTGGCTCTAATACCAAATAAACTTTATGTGAAATATATTTTATTGTATTGATATTGTGAGTGTACATGAGTTTATATAGACTAATGCAATGATAAAACTGAAAATAAAAAAAATAAAATTGGAATAATCTAAAAGATAGGCCTTAACCCATATTCCAACCACTATAAAACATAGAACGCAAGTACAAAATGGGAGTCCTTAACCCCTTGGGGTTCGTTTGGTAGCGGGATAGCAGTTATCCCGTCTTTTTTTATACTTATGAGATTATTTTAAAATTGAAAACGCACACCCCGTTTGGAACACACCTTTTGACGGTGTGTACGATAACTGATAAAATTTAAAATTGTTTGTTAACAAAGGATAATATACGAATAACTCTAAACGTCATTAATTTATGGGTTCATTTACCATAACAACCCTCGAACACTATTTACACAAAAAAATCACTTTAACCCTCAAAACACTATTTCCCTTGTTCATTAGCCAAAAATTCATTTATATCTTAAGGTCAATTTCCATACCCAAGTACATAATCGCTAGTTAATTTGACAGCACAAGCTTTTACTGGATCTTCTACAGAAGCAAACTCAAAGTATAACCCACAATGTGTATAGTCTTTTCCTGCAGGCATAGCACGAGGAAAAAAAGAACTCCTTTTCAGAGTCGGGTTCATATTGAAAAACGTAGAACCATATTCTAGCTTTGGAAACTGTACATGAAAAGTTTCCAGGGATCCACATGGCAGAGATCGATCATGCTCTCTATTTCTATGGTCGCCATTGGATACATTTACTAAGCCATCTAATTCAGTGTTCAGCAAACCACAACTTTTCAAGGCCGGCTCCATTCCACCATCATCCAACCACTTAACAAGTTTCCTCCTATGAAGATTGTGACAATCAAATGGAATATACATCATCCTCGTTGTCTGCAGTCCAGGTTTGAGGAGTTCGTGAGAGCATTTGGTCAAGGTATATTTCATTAGGGAGAGGATATGCAGCAGCATGAACAGATTTCCAATTTACATTCAAAGAAAGGTCTTCCACAGAGTACAAATTCCACCTCGGAAATAATTTTGTACTAAACTGGACGAACACGAGGATAAATCCAAACCAGTCAAATAACTTGCTTCAACACTGTGACATTCAGCTGTAAGCTTTTCAGCATCATCTGGATCCTCAGCGACTTTAGAAGAAGAGCATTCAGATAGCTTAAAGTCATCTTCAGCATAAGGACAGTCATCAATGATGCTTGATGTCTTAGAATCCAAAATATTTCCAGAGCTTAAATTTGTTGAATACCTAAGTTCTTTGGTCGATATGGCCATTGAGGGATGCAAATCCAGAGAAAATCGATGTCTGCATCAACTCAGAAACCAACTTGAGCAAAGAGTTAGCTGTTTGGAACATTCTTGCAGCACGCATCTCCATCATGAATGCCTCTAGGGAATTTCGTATTGGTGGATCGTTAACCCGAGTGACATTAACCAAGAACCCGAAATTATCCACAAGATTTCCGATATCTGTGTCCGCCCTCTGCCGGAGAACTTTCTGTTTTTGAGCCGCTGCAGCTGCCGCGGCGTCAATCGGCCCACCCCTGCCTCCAGCTCCGCCCAGCCCTCCTCCTTTCAACAGGACTTCTGCATTCAATTATTCGTCGAATTTTGTCAACAACCAAGATTCAAAAAACTCGCAATCATTCAACAAATCAAACCAAAGAAACGAAGAGAGCAACACAAAGTGAATCAAAATTGGAGCTTAACGCGGTCGCCGAAGGTCATAGTTTCTACGGCAGTCGTTCCACTCCGTTGGAGAAATCCATGCTCGGATGAGCTGCGGTGAATGGTGGAGAAAAAGGGAGAGTGGACCAGGAATGAATTTAGGGAATGTGTATATCAATTGGCACAGGTGGTAAATATAACTTAAAACAGGATGATGGTTGATAATTAGAACACCGACAAATGAGTGATTATGCAATTGGCCAAAATTAGGGTCATAATTTTTTCGGAAATTATGCAAATATATGTACCAAATAATATATATGTATAAATAACTCACAAAATTACCCAATTATCACTCATTTAGGTTAGGTATGTTCCATCCAACCAACCCCCAAAGCACCAAATTCGTGAACTATTTGTCATTTTAAAAGTCACAAAAATCTCGAATGGAATCACATTCTTGTAAGATGTGTCATGTGAACAATCAGAGCCAGCCAGACACAAAAACCATATTTGCCATTTGCCAAGCTTTAACAAATTTGCCTACAAGCAGAATCTTATTCCTTTCAATCTAGAGCTACATAAAGAGCTCCTTCTATTTCATTTCCAAACATAAAGTAAAAGAAATGCTTTTTCGATTAATATGCCGTTAAATCATGGGGGAGGGGAGCTGGTGCGAGCAAAAAGAAATGCGCCAGTTGCCACTGTCTGTTCTGCACTATAGCCTCATATCATCATACAAGAATTTTGTACAGTTGAGTTGTTTCGTAAGTTCTTTTGTATTTGGTACTCCTTTTTGGGCTTCTACCTTCCTTTCCCAAAGTCCCAACCCCTTTTTCCCACTCATTATCATTTTGTCTTCAATTCCCAGCTGTTCTGCCATAATTGTTCAGTTCAGCTTGAGCTTGATCCGACGGTTGGATTTGATTCTCCAACAGCCCTTTTTATATAAACATTATTTGCAAATTTTGTTTTTTATTTTGAGTGTGAGATTTTCCATCGAGCATTCAGATTTCAGTCTCTTCCTAAATTTATCCAAACATTTGTTTTGCGTGTATAGTGTCCTCATGATGATAAAGAGACCAATTACGAGTACCAGGGACGTACTTTCTGCCAACATTTACAACTAACAAATATTGTTAGTTGGGTTTTGGGTTGCAGTTTCCTGAAGAGGGTTTGCCGTTCAATTACTTTGATTCACTTTACTCGGATTGGATAGACGTGGGTTGGGTCGGTTATACAACCCGTATGACAGGGATGGGTTGTAGGGGGCGGACACCCCCTAAAAAATCTTAACTTTTAGTATGGTGCCCTCTCCATGTTCCAATCAAAATTTCACATTATAAAAATGGATTTTTATCTTCTGCTCGGAGTCAGAAATTTTGTTATGGGAGGCAAGAAACGCATCCAGGTAGGTATTTGTGGGGAAGAAGTGATATAGCGCACGAATTTTGTGCAAGAAAATTATAAGAATAGATAGCCTCCATATGTTTAACATAAGATAAATTCATAAACTATATCATTTCTCAAGGAAGTGGGAGAGTGAGTACTATTTATACTAAAAAGTATTAACTACCAATAAGAACATACTAAAAAATAATTTTTTTAACAGACAATACAGTAATTTTTTAACTTGGATGTGGGTGGTGGGCAGAGCCCCCCTTATCCACCCCTGCGTTTGTGTTCAGCATGCCCCCCTCAAATTCATTTACATTTATAAGGACATAAGTTTATCAAAATAAACAAAAAGAGCATGAAAATTTGATTGGAATTGTTGCGAGATTTCTATATGCCCAGGCTAAGATATGCTAGATTGAACTTATCCAAAAAAGATAGCTAGATTGATTTTCAAATTTCAGTCGAAGCATATGTTAATTGATAGCTCTAAATCTTCCCAAGAAGTATCTCTAAATAGTCAAATTTTTATATAAAATGGATATCACAGTACCTTCAGAAGAGAATTCTATGTGTGGATTATACGACAAAATCCAAATAAACAGCAAGAACTGATCGAAAACAAGACACTAAAATATTCAGGAGATTCATTGGGGTCAGGGGCAGAGTGTTACGATTCAGCTACGAATTGAACTAATAATTGAGAAGATACAGAAGAAAATAGAGGAGAAATCGAGAAGGGATTGAAGATAACTTCAGAGATAATGTGTTTTAGATTAAGAAGGTTTCAATAATTCCAAGATGTCGGCTTCAATGGAGTCCTTCCCGCATTTATAGTTCCCACCTTAACTCACACAAAAACAAAATTTAACTAAACCAAACCAAACCAAACATACCCAGTAAAATCACGCCCTTAGGCAGGGTCTGGGGAGGGTGAGATGTACACAGTCATACCCTCATCTCTCAACAGAGATGAGAAGACTGTTTCCGTGGAGACTCTCAGCTCGAGAAAGAAAATAATAATAAAGAGAAAAAAATAATAATAAAAAATAAAATAAAATAAAATTAAAAATTAAAAATTAAAATAGAAGTAGAAAAGAAATGAATAAATAAATGCAGACCTGGATAAATAAATAAATCCCTACCGAAATAAATGAATAAACAAGTAAGTAACATCTTGCCAATAGTCTATCATCCCTCCATCTATCCAAAATCCAGTAATCATATGCTTGTCCTATATAGTTTTATATCTCCCTAACCGTAATACGACGTCTCCAACTTACAATCTTCCCTTTCTTATTCTCTTATGCCATCAGATGAACAACAGGTTGCAGCAGCTGAAAGCACCGAAACGCAAGCAACTACAGTCAACGTCGAAATATGGTTAAGTACCAGTGAGACATGTGGTTTGGCTGCTAATAATTAAATTAATTAGTATGAAAGTAATTATCTGTTAATTTATTAATATTAAGGATCCTAATTAGAGTAAGATTTTGTCATCCTAATTAGGGTTCGATTCTGTCTCCCCTCCTATATAAAGGGAGCATACTTCCACACACCAATACACAATTATCTTGTGTTGAGAACTCCGAACAAATACAGTGTTCTCTGAAATTGTTGTCTCGTCGTCTCTGAATGAGAGTTTTGAGTTTGTGGATTATACAAGGACTCCGGTAGCCTCCCGATTCGTGTTTCATGACATAATCAATCGAAGGATTACGGTTCTATCACGTTTTCGCACCCATAGAGGTAATGACTTTATTCAAATCCACAATGGTATTAGAGTAAACTTCAGTATCTGATTATGTTCATTTTTGGTTAATCCTGTAACTAATCCGTTCTTTGTCATTTTTTTCCAGTCAAAATCGTCGATTCAATTTTTTTAATTGAACGACCGCCGTTGTTCTTCCGGATGGGTCGATGGCGCATGTATGCACACGCCGTCGATGATCGCACATGTATGCGCTTGCACATATGCACGCATGCAGAAGCATTTTGTACGTATCTGTCGCTAGGGGTGCTTATTTGAAAATCGAAAATCAGAAATTTCTATTTCTGAAAATTTTCGTTTCCGAGTTTAGATTCCAAACTATTTATTCGATATAATGGAACATAAATGAAAGGCAATTTTCATTTCCGAACTTAATCGAAACGGAAATGGAAATAGGTGATCGAAAATGAAAATTTCCTATTCCATACTCGGAATATAAACTTAATCGGAAATGGAAATGAAAATGAAAATGGAAATAGAAAATTGAAAATCACGTTTTTTAACCCTCACGGCCTCACCTCATTTCACGAGTTTTAACTCTCAAGTCTCACTCACTGTCTCAGCTCATAACCTCATTTCCTCTTTCACATTCCAGTATTTCGCGAATCGGGATCACGAATTGAACTTCCCTTCACCCTAAATTAGAACTCTTCCTTCCTCCCGCAGTCCCGCTGCCGCCATGTCCTCCCACAGTCCCGCTGCCGCCACTCCTCCCGCGACAGCTACTTTGTAGTCGAGAAGAGAAGATCCTGAGATCCCTTTTTGAAGTTCTGTTTCTGTGAAAACATGGCGCAGTCCTCCCTAATCCGAGTGGTGTGAAGCATTTCTGAATTTTTTTTAGATAACCCGGGGTATCCGACTACTGTCGTAACCGACTAATCCCCAGGGGTCTGTACCAGGCGACCCCCCAGTACGATCCAGGCAAATCTCTGGCTGAAGCGGAGTATGTTCAAACCCACGATCGTGGCCCTGACTCTTTGTAACCCCCAATGGGTTGGGAGGGATTCGAACTCGTGACCCCTAGGCAAGCCCCATCGTTAGGCGTTTCTGACTTTTTACTTCATTATTTTCAATTTATTTCAAGCTTGCTTTCATGGAGCCCTCTGTTTCTTGATAGCAACTGAAGAAAGATAAACTAGCAGATTATGATAAGAATACAATTATCGTGAATCACGAGTCTGGAATTCTACATTAAGTGGTGAAGTACAAGCTCTGTTTCATTTAGATATCATGGCAGTTAGATTGTGCCGAAGTCCTCCCTAATTCGAGTAAATGGAAATGCATTTCCATTTTTTGAAATTAGAAATAGAAATGGAAATTTCCATTTTCATTTCTAATCGGAAATTCAGAATTTTCGATTCCATTTCCGATTCCGATTTTCAATTTCGAACGAAAATAGGGTAATTCGGAATGGAAATGGAACAGAAGTTTCCTTCCGAACTGAGTTCGAAACGGAAATGGAAATATCTATTTCCGACTAAAATTTCCGAATAAGCACCCCTATCTGCCGCACAACCGTGCGACGCCGTCAGCCACCACTGAACCCATCAGTTTTCTCAGGCAGGGTGGTGGGTGTAAGTCACGCGCCTCGAACCAGTGCGCGTATCGGCGCATAAACTCTCCACGACGCCTCCCAAAGGCCAATTCATGAACTGGCTAAAGAATCCGGCCGAATATCGGGCATCGAGGTGGCATGTGTAAGTCACGCACTCCCAAATTAAGACCAAATTCATTGAATCGCATCGTTTTTTACAAAAACGTGTGAATTCAACCAATAATTGGCAATATCCGGCCAAGAGGAACTCATCTTAGTGCACAGGGGAAAAGCCACAACGAAAGGAGCCGACTTTCATCATGTGGGTGCGTTTCATTCCAGCGACAACGATAAATTCATGACAATAAGGAAAGTTCTTCTTTCCTTGACAAGGTGCGGCAACAAAAGGAAAGATTGCGGGATAGAATCGAGCGAAACAAGGAAGGAATCGCAGGAGCGCTTAAGGTTTGCGAAGGACGAAGAATCTTGTCGAATTAGGGTTCGATGAGATTCTCGTCAAACGCCCAGTTTTCTTTTTTTTTTTAAAGCATTTGGGCTGGCCCAAAATGCAATTATTTGTTAATTGCATTGGAGCGGCCCAATGCAAACAACTTCCTTTTCTTTTTTTTTTGTTTAAGTGCGTTGGGCCATTTATTTGTTAATTTTAGGGGCCCAACCTCATTTATATGTTAAATGAATTGGGCTAGCACATACGTACATGCATTTATTTATTTAATTTAACTTGCTAAGTATAATTAAATTTTAATTCTTAGTTTGCATGATTAAGAATTATTAATTTCTTATTAAAGATAAGTTCTTTTACTTCGAGCATGCTAATTCTGTGTATTCATGTGAATTAGATAATTTCATATTCTGTATTCTGAATATGTTAAGTGTTTATTATGTTAGTTAATCAACTTTCAGATTTTGTTTCTGAAATTAATTCTTAACTATGTATTAATAAATTTTGAATATCAAAAGATACTACGTAGAAATCGTACTCGTGGGCGGCTGTTTGGGGCTGGTTTTATCGAGGGACCATTGTGGCCTCACCAGATATCTGGATCCTCACGAGGAATGGCAAGTGATCTCTTGGAGGCTAGTTTTTAAGTAGGACCTAGTGAACCCACCAGTTACCTGGGTGCTTGCTTAATCGGTTCAGGATCGTATTCTGATTTATTTTAGATTTTTTTTATATATTCAAAATTTTCTTTTAACCGCGTGTTAAAAGAAACTGTTGTGCTACACGTTAACAATTAAATGTGCTAATTTGTTTAGCTGTAAATGCTCTTATGTGTTTTTACCCTAAATTTTTTTCACTACGTGAAAATTAGATTTTTTTAGAAGTTCTTGATTATGTCGCATGTGATAATTATGAGCTTAGCAAAATTTTCAAACGTGTTGAATGATTAAAATTTCTTTCAAAATTTTTATTTTAAAATTGTGCCAGATGTCCTTTTATTTTAAATATACTTGTAGATATGACACCTCCTAGCATGATTAGATAACTCTCTTCCAACAATAAGTTCAATGGAATGAACTATGACATCTGGCATAGGAAGATTCAGTATCTTCAGAAAGATGTTCTAGAACACATTAATACCACCATGGTAGAACCCAAGAAACCGAGCGAGATCTATGATGCATGGATCAAGAAGGATTGTTGTGCTCGCTATACTATGTTGTTCTGCATTCACGATCACCTGATTGGTCAATTCGAAGTGCACCCCACGGCCAAGGCCATGTGGGATGCCCTTAATGATTCGTTCGGCCGAACTTCGAATACAAGACTTCGTAACTTGCATCTAAATTTGTAGTGCAAGATCGATTTGAATCGACCTGTACTCGAACACATTCGCTCAATGACTGCCATGTTGTGTGACCTTAAGGCTAATGGGATTAAGAATTTTTAGTACAAGCAGGTCAACAATGTGATTCGTTCACTACCTGATGATAGAGAAGATAGTTGATGGACTCCATATAAGACCATAGTATCCCACGATGTGAGCATCAAGGCCTCTTCTAATATAGCTAAGCATGTAGAACTTGAGAATGATTGCTTGAGAGCTTCTGGAACCTCTGCCAAAGTTTATGTTACTCTATGGGGAAACCCTAAGAGGAACAAAAAGTCTGGCAAGCTAGCTAAGAAACCTCAGAAGCTCGCTCTCAAGAGGAATATCACTAAGAAACCAAAGGCTCAACGCCCGGAGAACATGGCACATGCGAAGTGCTATAACTGTGAAAATAAGGGACACTCTGCTTGGAATTGTTCCAAGTCAAAGAAGGTATTCGATTTTTACATATCCTCCAAAGTATGCGTTTGTTTCTATGCATTAGTTGCTAATTTATTTCCTAAATAGATTGTTGATTCAGGTGCGAGACAGCACTTAGTAAAGACCGAGCTGGATTTGTCGAGTTCCATCACTGTGGCGCCAGAACGCGAAGCATTACTAAAGGGAACGGTAGTGAAGAATATGTCATTGGCATTGACACCTACAAACTCCAACTCCATAGCGGAAACAAACTGATGTTACACAACACAATCTATGTGCCAGGAGTTAGAAGTTTCCATAGTTTCAGTAGTTTTCTTGTTGCAAATTGTTTTTTCATTTAATTTTCTTCTTAGATGATTAAATATTGAGTACAACGACGATGTATTTGGTCACAACTCATATTAATATGGGTTTTATATCCTTGACTTGGATTATTTTATGATAATATAATTAGTTCATCTCTTACCTTAGTTTCTAATTATTGAATTCCTTGGGGATTTTTCTAAAAAAATCCTAGAAAAGTTGTTTGATCAATAACACATGTTAGACATGTATTAAGACATGTATTAGAGCATTTGTCTACCTCTAAGCATGTGAGACATGCATATGGACAAGTGTTATGACATTTGTCATTCTTTAAAGCATGTTAGACATGCATTTGGATACTTGTTTAGACATGTGTCATTCTTAAGGCACTTTGGCTCTTCTATAAATACCATAGGATTTCTATTTCTATATGTGAGGTATAGTTGTATTTTCTTAGCCTTGGTCGAAATTTGAGAAATCTCTTTACCCAACAGTTGGAAAACCTAAAAGTTGTTTGGAAAAGGATTGAAAATTTGAAGAAATTTTTCATCTCATTTTCTAAGGCTTGAAGTGTAGAGCTAGCACTCCTTTATTCACATATAAAGTTATACATTTAGGTGTATAAGGCTTAAGGAAAGTGGTGGTGTGGACAATTCTAGAAGGTGGACACTTGAACACCTCAATGGAAGGAGCCTACTTGCAAGGATTGGAGATTTTTCAAGAGGTATAAATTTTTCAAACTCCCTTAAACTCTAAGTTGTGTAAATTAGCAAATATTTATGGTCAAAAGATCTCTAAATTTTTTGTTATGCATGTTTAACACACACTTATGTTTATGTTTTCACCCGTGTTTTGCGTCATGACACATAGAGTAGCTTTCGGAGATCGCCCTTGGGTGATGTGTGGAAAGCTGGCAGGGTTCTACAAAGAGTATTCGCCCCACACGGATAGGCTTGTCATTAAACTATATTTAATGACTCTCATGACATTGGAATGCGAGAAACGGTGTCTTTTTGTTTTCGGTATGGAGACAAATGGTATGCTTATAGTACATAGTTACTGATGCTGATTCAAATTTATGTTCAAAATGCAAGGCCATTGCATCCTTACTTTCACCCGAACTTCACATGTTAGCGGGTGTTGTACTTTTTCAAATCACCACAGGAACATAATTTCCCAAGTTCTTTATCCAACTGTCAGTTGGTCGGCGATATTTAACATCCTCGTAGTCACATCTATTTTTCATAGTAGTTCTGGTACCATCAGGGTTTGCTTTTGTGTACTTTGAGGAAGAACGTGATGCTGAAAATGCCATACGTGGTCTTGACAACATTCTTTTTGGGTATGGGCCAAGGTATGCAGCCTCATTATGCTGCATCATTGTATGTTTAACTGTTAGCATCTTGTTTAAACACTTCTGGAATTTTCTATTATCTATTATCTTCTCTTAGTTTATCTGGCTTTGATTGTATCAGGGTGAACGCGGCAGACATCGTGATGGGAGAGCTGCATCCAATCAGAAACCAACTAAACCCCTTTTTATGATTAACGTTTGACCCGGTGCGTACTTAGATAGACTACATCACGTAGAAAGACACTTTGAGACATACGGGAAGGTTCTGAATGTGCGCATTAGAAGGAATTTTGCGTTTGTTCAATTTGAAACTCAAGATGATGATTGATGCCGCAAGAGCTCTTGAGTGCATGCACATGTGGCAAGTAGTTGTAGCAAAAAATTTTTCCACAAGTCTACAATAGAATAAGTGCATTTTGTGCCATTTTTAAATTGTTCACTGATCAGATGTATGCTGAATTGGCAGTAAGGCATTAGTTAGGGTCGTCTCTGTTGAGTATGCTTTGAGGATCATAAAATTAAAAAGCATAAGCAATCATCAGTTTTGCAGCTCAAAGACAATGAACTTACTAAAAAAAGTTTAGAATTCATCTACCGAAAAAGTTGAACTTAGCTTTAGATTTTTTTTTTTTTTTTTCCCTCACAAATCTCTAGATTAAGATTTTGTACATCATGTCCAATTCCAGTGATAGTAAAATGAATTTTGTTTTTTATATATTTCGCTAAGTTAATTGTAGAAATAAATAAAATAAAGAAGTCGGAAGATGGGTTGGCAATGCAGGCCAATCATCCAGACCACAAGGCACAATCCAGTAGTAAAGATACCGAAAATCTGTTCGTCGAATTTACTGAATTCGTGTAATACTCCTCTGTATCTGGTGAAATTTAGGAAAATGTAGTTGTGCTTTAACAGTTCCAATTTGTTGCAATTTATGGATAGTATTAAATTTGTTTCGAAGTTATCTTTCTTAATGTTAGTTGTTCTTCATTTGTCTTGTCGACTTGACAGTCGCGCAAACATTTAATTAGTAATGCTAGTAATCATAGGAGAAGAATACAATACATAATTGGGGGTGTTTTGCGCAAACCCTCTTATGCTTATAATTGGATTATAAGAACTTTTTTTGAAAAAATGAAGAGTTATTT
>JAOWBN010229539.1:0-12680 GCA_028565015.1 Pinguicula moranensis
CTAAAACATTACATAATAAAGAGATAAATGCAACAATTCATGCATCATTAGCATGCTTCAAAAGTACTCTATCAGTATGACTTGGAGTTCTATGCCATACAACCGTTGAAGCATTGGAGACACTACTTGATACAAAAGGAGTTTGTGCTCTTCACGAATCATAAGGCCTTAAGTGCATCAACGGACAAAACAAGTTGAATTGTAGGCATGCCAAGTGGATTTCCTTCCTACAAAAATGCACGTTGTTCTTGAAACACCATGCGTGAAGCCTCAACGAAGTGGAGGATGCATTAAATCGAAGGAGCACCCTTTACTCCACTATGCGTGCCAAAGTTGTTGGCTTTGAATCCTTCGAGGAGTTGTATAAGGATGATCCATACTTTAGTAAGGCATATGATGAAGCCTTACGGGAGCAATCCAGACACTACTTGGTGCAAGATGGCTACCTATTCTGAGGCCTACAACTATGTGTGCCAAATTGCTCGTGGCAACAAAAGGTAGTGGACGAGTTCCACAATAAATGCCATTTTGGTCGAGATAAGACCATGGCCTTAGTATCCTCCGAGTACTATTGTCCAAAGATGGTTAGTGATGTTTTAAAGAAGGTAAAGTAGTACAGAATTTGCCAAAGAGCCAAAGGCAACCTCACCAATGCCGGTCTTTACATGCCATTGCCTACACCTGAGGCACCATGGCACAACGTAATGATGGACTTCGTCTTAGGCTTTCCACGTATTCAAAGGGGTATGTATTCTATCCTTATATTGGTTGAACGATTCTCCAAGATGTCACACTTTGTGACATGCCGAAAAACAATGGATGATGTAGGTATTGCTCACCTATACTTCACAGAGTTTGTACGGCTCCATGGAGTGCCTAGGTCCATCGCTTTGGACCATGGCACGAAGTTTGTGAGCCTATTTTGGAGAAGCCTATGGTTGAAAATGGGAACCAATCTACAATTCAGTAGTGCATATCACCCTTAAACCGATGGTCAAACGAAAGTAGTCAATCGAGGTTTAGGAAATTTGTCGAGATGCCCAGACGGATCCAAGCCAAAGAAATGGGATATGGCCTTGGCTCAAGCTAAATTTGCTACAACTGTTCAAAGAATATGGCTACCGACCATACCCCTTTTGAGGTGGTGTGTGGTAGCAACCCCTTTGGAGTATTGGACTTGGCCCCCACTCCAAAAATTGGTTGATATAGCCCCAAAGCCGAAGAAATGGCCAAGCATCTTAGAGGAATACATGAACACATTTGAGAGAACATCACCAAGAGTAATGAAGAGTACAAAGCTTGTGCCGATGCTCGAAGAAGAAGGGTGGTGTTCAACATTTGTGACCAAGTTTGGAATGTACTCACTCGAGACCAAGTCCCAAGTGGAAAGTACAACAAACTTGGCCAACGAAAGATTGGGCCGTGTGAAGTGATCTAGAGAATCAATGACAATGCCTATCATATAAAACTCCCTAACCATTTGAAGACTTTACGTCTTCAACGTCAAACACTTGAGTGCATACTATGAGGACTTGGGGACGAGTTCTTTTCAACCTGGGGAGATTGATGTAGAAGCATCCAATATAACCAAGCCAGCCAACGAACATGGCTAATAAAGTAACTGAATGTGCCAAGAAAATCCCAATCCGCAAAAGTAATTAGGTGAATAGCTCAAATGAAACGGTCATGGGTTAATACTAGTGCACTACCATGGCTAATAGAGCAACATTTGTGTTGTCCTTTCCGAATTTCTATTTTGTCGTGCCATTTTATTTTTGTTGAGTCCAACCATCCTATAAGGTCCTGGTGCGTACATGGGTACCAAGTTTGACCCCAAACGACTTGAATACAGGGGCCATGGAGTGGACCAACTGTAGCTTCCATGATCATAGGTGCTAGTTTGTGGTAAATGTTAGTGTGTCTTGACCGAAGTCTCGATACATGGGCATGTCACAGGCGGACACATGATCCTACACTTCACGACACGCCTGGGGGGTTCCATTGGTCCCATTTTGGACAGAGACAATTCCATTCCCAAAAGAGATGGTACAAGCCACTCTTTTTAGATCATGGAAAACGTCCAAGGATTGTTCGATTGCATCCGATAATTGGAGGTCGAGCGTTGCGGGCCTTAGGCTATAAATGCCTCGACCATCCCCCATTCTGTTAACTCACCCAGTAAGAATACTTCAATAATATCCAAAGCTTTCAGCTTTTTGAGATTATTCCTGAGATTTTGTGTGAAAGAATCTAACGGGTGTCATTCTAGCATTTGTGAGCGCGATTGAGTGTATTGCCCCAAGTATTATCACAATACTAGCTCTGGCATCACTATAGGACCATAATTGGAAAAAAGTTTACTTTATTAAATGAATTATATGTAAAGTATCAATCCCGTTTAGGTATTCCTGTATAAACTCGTAGAAGTGAGAGTGGCTCAAGTAGTAGTGGGTCTAGTGCAGCAGTAAACTCGTAGAAGTGAAAGTGGCTCAAGTAGTAGTCGGTGAGACTCGTGCTACATGTTAATCAAAGAGCGGCATACATACTCTAGATCTTTATGGTGACCTCAAGTTTAAGGATCACTTACACCTACTATTCTTTAGAGTATCGACCATTGACAAAATGGTGATTTATATGTGAGTCAATCCAAAGTACTTTATCAACTACAAGCATATATGTTCTATCTTAAGTGTCTGTACATTATAGTTGATGAGATTAACTATTTCCTTCAAAAGGAATTGGCTTATGATATGCTAACTTATCTGTATTAGTGATGCCTTATCTCACTAATGCTATGGTCAGGGATGTTTAGTATTGATAATGTAATTAGAGTGATCTCATAATCATATCTCTTTGTGATACACTCTAAGTTATCAACACTAGGCTTTACTAGTTGGAATGATATAAATAAAGCAAGTAAATAATAAAATAGTGAAGGTTGCTACAATCATATATATAACATTAAAGTGTTAATACAAAGGCCCAAGGTAATTGTGCTTAGAGCATAATACTAACAAACTCCCACTTGCATTAAGGTCAATCCCTCATTCTCTTCAAACCGAGTGTTTGTATATGTTGTTCATATTTAGTATGAGCTAATGCCTTAGTTAAAGGATCAGCCACATTGGCCTTCGAATAGAACTTACCTATCTTTACATTGTTCATTGTTATGATTTCTCTAATCAAATGGAACTTCCTCCTTACATGTTTGGATCTCTGATGAGATCGCGGATATTTAGCTTGGCCACTACGCCACTACTATCACAAAAGATAGTGATGAGTATTGTAGCTGAAGGAGCCACACCAAGTTCTTCGATGAACTTCTTCATCCAAACAACTTCTTTTGCATCTTCTGAAACAGCAATATATTTAGCCTATATCAGTTTGGAACTCTTCCAAACCACTGCACCTCCGTTTAGGATAAACACGTGTCCAAACTGTGACTTGAAATCGTCTATATCAGTTTGGAAACTTGTGGCCGTGTATTCTTTTAATTTTAAATATGAATCCCCATATACTAAGAACAAATCCTAAGACCTTCTAAGGTACTTCAAAATGTTCTTCATGGTTATCCAATGTTCCTCCCCAAGATTGGATTGGAACCTGCTCATAATACTCAAAGCGTAGGAGACATCGGGTCTCGTACATAACATGGCATACATGATAGATCTGATAGTTGAAACATATGGTATCTTCTGCATGAGAAACTTATCCTGATCAATTTTTAGTGACGTCTTACTTGAAAGATGTATATCGTGCCCCATCGGAAGAAATTCTTTCTTTGGCTGATCTATGTTAAACCATTTTTGCACTTTGTCTATGTATGTTACTTTGGATAGACCAAGCAACTGCCTGGATCTATCTCTATATATCCTAATTTTAAGAATATAGGTTCTTATCCTAAGTCTTTCATGGAGAATTGCTTGCATAACCAAAGCTTTACATTTTGAAGCATTGAAAGGTCGTTTCCTATGAGCAATATGTCATTTACATATATCACAAGGAAAACAATTGCATCTTTGTTGACCTTATATCTACACAATGTTCATTGAGATTTCTGATTGAAATCAAACTCTTTGATTGCTTCATCAAACCTGATGTTCCAACTCCGCAATGCTTGTTTGAGCCCATAAATGGATCTCTAAAGCTAGCACACTTTATTGGCATCATCAGATTCAAAACCTTGAGGTTGTATCATATATACGTCTTCTAATAAATTCCCATTAAGGAATGTCATTTTGACATCCATCTGTCATATTTCATAATCATTGTGTACTGCGATAGCAAGCAATATCCTACTGGATTTAAACATCGCAACTGGACAGAGGTTTCATCATAGTCAATCCCTTGCTTTTGACAATATCCTTTCGCTACTAGTCAAGCCTTGTAGGTAATCACATTACCATCCATGTCGGTTTTCTTTTTGAAAACCCACTTACCTCCTATAGGGACAATCCCTTTAGGTGGATCCACCAAGGCTCAAACCTTGTTGACATACATGAATCCATTTCAGAGTTCATGGCGTCTAGCCATTTGTCTTGTCTGCACTAGACAAGACTTCTTCGTAGTCGGTAGGTTCATCATCATCTATGATGAATACATTGTTTTGTTCGTTTAGGTTAAACCCATAACGAACATGGGCTCGATGTTCTCTACGGAACCTATGAGGTCTTTGTGTTTAAGACATCCTTTTGGATATCCTACCAAAAGCACTTATCGGACTTAGATTCGAGCTTGTCCAATTCAGCCTGCTTCACATAAGCAGTGCATCCAAAAATCCTAAAATACTTGAGGTTTGGTTTCTTACCCATCCATATCTCGTATGGAGTGGTATCAACTAATTTAGATGGAACACGGTTGAATACTAGCAATGCAGTATCCAAGGCAAAGCCCCAATATGGTGCGACTTATCATCAATTGTACCATATTTAATAAGGTGCAATTTATCTTCTCCGGCATACCATTTAATTCTAGAGTGTATGGAGGAGTTTTTGTGCGATGATTCCATGATCTTTATGATAATCGTAAAATTTGATACTCAAGTATTTACTACCTTGATTGGATTAAAGTATTTTGATACTTTTTTTCAATTGTTTCTCAACAATATTCTTATATTCTCTAAACTTTTCAAAAGATTTGGACTTGTACTTCATTAAGTACACAAAACCATATCTTGAATGATCGTCCGTGAATATTATAAAATATAAGAAACTACCTCTAGCACTAGTCGACAATGGGCCACATACATCAGTATGTACTAGTCCAAGCTACTCTGTAGAACTTTCTCCTTTTTCCTTAAAAGAAGTTTTTGTCATTTTGCCTTGCAGGCAAGACTCACAATTCTTAATGATTCATAATCAAATGAGCTCAGGCACATTTTGGAAATGCAATCTTCGCTTACTTTACCAAGACTATAGTGCCAGAGGTATGAATGACTTACGTCAATCATACTTGTATCTACATTAAGTATTGGTTCATGTATTTTCAAAACATAATAACCATTAATACTTGGGGCCTTACAATACCTAACTCCATTTTTCAAAACAGTAAAAATATTATTTTGTTGTAAAATGGAATATCTTTCATTGTCTAAATAAGAAATGGATACAAGGTTCTTCATAAGTACATGAACATAATAACAATTATAAAGTTATAGTACAAGCCCATTGGGAAAATTGAGATAGTAGGTTCCAATGGTCGGAGACATAACTCTTGCTCCAGTTCCGACTCAATGATCTACTTCTCTTTTTGCCACTGATCTACTTCACTTCAACCTCTTCAAATTATTACAAATGTGAATAGGAAAATCTGGTATCAAATACCCAAACATTAGAAGCTAATGAAGAAAGTACATCAATCATGTAGATACATAATGAAGATGCATCCTTAAGCTTCTTCAATGATGCAGGATAATCTTTGCAGTTGCGTCTCCAGTGGCCCAATTTGCCACAATAGAAGCAAGTGTCTTTTTCAGGTTTCTTGTCCTTTGTTACGCCACCACTTGCTTTTACTGCGTGCTTCTTGCCCTTTTGCTTTTTAAGCTTGGGTTTAGAAACTTTTTGCCTTTTTCAGAAGACACGAGCAACACACTACCCTTACCCTTTTGCAACTCAATCTTAGTGAGTTTGAGCATATTCACCAACTCGCCCAAAGACACTTGAATCTTATTCATTTTAAAGTTGAAAATGAATTGCTTATAACTCATTGAAGAGATTGTAAAATTAAATTTACATAAATACCTTATTCTAGGTTTGTACCAAGGTCCTTCATGCTTTTGATGAGGCCCAGCATTGTCACACCATGGTCAGCCATAGAAGAGCATTTGGTTAGATTGAAGTTTTCAGTCTCAGACTAAGCCTCAAAAAATTCTTTGAGGTATGTCATCATAGCGTAATCATCCAAGTTCTTACAATGCATATGAAGCTCTGGAGATATGGATGCTAGCATAAGACATTGGGCAAGTTCATAAGCCTCAATCTGCTTCTTGTAAGCAGTTTGAATAACCCGAGATGCACCCTCTTCCAAAGGGGTGGGTTTTGGTATCTCAAGGCCATGGCAAGTTTTTCAATTTTGAGAACGATTTTCAAATTTTTTTGCTAATCCAAGAAATTAGCACCAACTAGCTTGTGGAATTCGAGAATAAAACAAAGATTCAATTGCATGGAAGATATCTATAAAAACATGTAATGGAAAAGATAAAACTAAGGGTGTCCAAAAGGGTTTTCAGGACGGGTATTGTCAATAGTCGATCGCAACCCGATAAGAAACGGGACTGGATTTATGATCCCAATCCCGTCCTGAAAACCCAAATTCCAAAAAAATTGGGAATTTGGGTATCGTAATGATAGGGTTTTGGTAAATACCCAAAAAATTATAACCCTAAAACTAATAAAAAAAATTCCCGATTTCCTGATTATCCTAAATCCAAACCCTTCCCGATTCCCGATTACCCAACTTATTTTGGGTAATCAAAAATTTTGTTGGTCGGGATTCGGGACTGATCGTTTGGCCACCCCTAGATAAAACATTGTTGTTATATATATATATATATATTCAAAATGAATGTAGTAGATTTTTTTTAAAAAAATATCCATTCTGCTCCTACTATTTTATTTCTAATCAATAACCCTCTACATTGATTTGAAAAATTAAATTAATCTTCTAGTGGATCATGGATCCCAATGACCATAATCAAACCTTGAGGGAACTCAACAAGCCAACTATGGTTACTAAGGGTAGTTGTCACTCAACAATTCTGACACATTGCAATTTCTTGCTTTTGCTTGCGTAATTAACTTTTTAACCTTACCAAGACTTTGCCTCTAATACTTAAGGCATTGAGAGAAACTCAACAAGCCAAGAGTTTTAGTCAAGTCAAGCAACATTATTCCAAAAGTCATAACTTTCATGATAAAACTCCCTACGAGGCAGATGGTCACCTTGAGGGAAACCTAACAAGTGAAACAACTATCAAGAGGGCCATTTTACCATAGTAATAGAAGCCATCACCCATTTTCAAACATGTTCGAAAAGAGGAGACTTTTATTATTGTTTGAGGAATTTGAAATGTTTAGGTCTCCTCATCTTGTTTAAGTTTTTTAGCATGCATACAATCCTATTATTATCACACAATAATAAATCATAATGCATGCTACATAAACACATGTAAATGTGAATTGATCGTGGACTCTACTAATCTCTCTGCCATTAAGAGATTAGTGGGCTTATCCTAAGGGTGTTCTTGAACGGTTTGAAGACATGCACCACCTTTGCACGTACACCTCCAAGATTTGCATCTTTGTGGCCTCATTCTCTTGAGTTACATAATTCTTAACCCTAAACAAAAGATCTTCCGAGGTTTATTATGAGTGAACCTAACTCTCCTCCTCGCTTACCCACCCGAGGACCCTAACTCTCACAATTTTTCTCCCATTGGACTAATGAAAAATAGCACTCTTTGAGAAACCCCAAGTTACATTTTGGGAAAGTAAGATAAATAAAGAATTACATCAAGAAATTGAAGGAAGACATGGCATGCAAGTCATATTTTGAATACCTATGTAACTATTATATCCATTCAATCAAGAATTAAAGTAATAACAATTATTATTATAAGCACAATCTTATTGGGCTCTAGTCCAAGATCAACCACCATGCATCATGTTTAATTCAAAATTAAATAAAGCATATAAAGTTAGAATATTATAAAGCATCATTGCATGCAATATATTCTTAAACTTGAAGTAGCATGCAAGAACAAATTCTTGCATAAAATGGCTATGTTTTTTGGAACCTTTTTCAAGGCTTAACCTCTAGTTGTATGTGAGCAATTACTTATGCTTATACAACATCATTGAGGCACCAAACCATGGATTTATCCACTACAACAATTTTTTTTCACAAAATCTTAAGCTTCGGTCAACGACAAAACTTTAGAGTTTGAGAAGAAAATCTTTCAAGAAACACATGCATGCACATGAACTCAGTCATACATTGTTTGTCATCTAACGTAAGTTGTGTAATAAATCATGCAAAAATGCAAGAACTAGCAAGATGGCTCCGATACCAGATATAGGAATTATGGAATTAATACTACGTGTCATGAAACATGTTGCATGTGGAAGCATAAAGAATTGTGTGTGCAAACATGCATAACAAAACAAAATTTAGAATTCCTTTCCTATGGACCTTGCTAATTTACACAACTTAAACATCAAGGGGGAAGAAATCATTTTTACCTCAAAAAGATTTCTTTTTCAAGATTACGAAACTAGTCTCCTATTCAAGGTGTCCAAATATCCACCCTCTATGGTACTCTACACCACAACAATCCTTTAGAGCTTATACAATATTTTTTACAACTTATATGTGTATTTTTAGAGTGTTAACTTCACATTTGAAGTCTAAAAAGATGAGAGGAAAAATTGCATCAAGTGTTGATTTTTTAACCCTTTCTCAATACTTTTGGGTAGAGAGAACTCTTATGTTTATTTTATTAAAACCTACAAATGCATCAATCATCCGCATATCATGTATTCGGGTATTTATAAAGGTTCCTATGAGTTTAAGATACAAACACATGTCCTAGAGTTGAACAGCATTTGATCCTAGCATACATGAGCTTGAACTTTGGACAACTCATGTTTGGGTATAATGGTTTCGTAAAATCAAACTATGCCACTAATATATATAACTCTTTGTATATTATTACACCATTGTATGTTATTTCACTGGTCATGCAACCTCTGCATGTAATATAATTGGAGGAAAATGTCACAAATATATATATATATATGTATATATTTATCAAATATATGAGTTGTAGGAATTTTCCATTAACTTATTTATATGTATATATATATATATATATTAGTCAAATCAAACTAATAGAATTTTGATGTATATAATATACATCCCACAAACTTATGTTTATTATATTCGTGCCCCCATAATTACAAACAATTCTTTGAAGTTTCATAAACTCTATTTTGACCTCTATACTTTACCTTAATTATAAAATGACCCCTCCAGAATTTGATGTTAACGTGTGTGACCCTAAGGTTCCCAATAAATTGGTAATGCACCTTGAATTAACATAATCAAATTACGATTAATAAATTATACACTTGTAATTCATTAGTCCCTAATTCAAATTCATAGAACATTGGTGACCTCTAAAAAAATATTATGGCCCTCAAGCATTGATGATAGTCATGGAAGGAGATTATCCTTTCAAGAACTAGCTCTCGTGTAATTTATATTCTTTCACCTTATTCATATCCTTAATATTGTATATTGATGTTATTTGTCAACCTCATTAATATACATAAGATTTCTTGTAACGGAAGTCATGATCATTGAGCACTACTTAAAAACTTCTTTCTAATTAAACTTGTGATTTGCAAAGGCTTCCATGAATTTTTATAAGTGGCCATAGGGAGATTTTTCCTTAATATTTTAGGAGCTGTGAATCATTTATTGATCACTCACAATTCTTCCGTCCTTCAAAGCACTCCCAAGACCATTGTTACCCATTTATGGTGTAACTCTGAATAAAATCAAAGAGTGACATCCATACTTAAGATCTCTATGGTGACTTTAAGTTTAAGGATACTATTCTTTAGAGTATCAACTATTGACAAAATGATGATCTCTATTCGAGTCAATCCAAAGTACTTTGTCAACTACAAGCATCCATGTTCTATCTTAAGTGTCTCTACACTTAGTTGATGCGATCAACTATTTCCTTCAAAAGAAATTGGCTTACGACATGCTAACCTATCTGTATTTTTGATGTCTTATCTTACTAATGCTATGGTTAGGGATGTTTAGTAATGATAATGTAATTAGAGTGATCACATTTTAACATCTCTTTGTGATACACATTTAGTTATCAACGCTAGGCTTTACTATTTGGAATGCTATAAATAAAGCAAGTAAATAATGTAATAGTAAAGGTTGATACAATCATATATATAACATTAAGGTGTTAATATAAAGTCCAAGGTGATTGACCTTAAGGTATAACACTAACAGAGTACCGGTCTTTGTGGGAGTATTGTAAATAGGAGGCGAGAACCCTGGTAGATGGCTTGCGATCCATAATAGAGGCATTTCAGAGGGAGTATGCAATGGCTCTTCAGCAGCTTTCTGAGGTCCATGGCCAAATGTCCCAACTAGTCTCTCGGATGAAGGCCATGGCTGCCCAGGTCCAACATTTGGAGAATTCAAATCACTCTTTGTCACACCAACTTGATCGTCTAGAGGATCTCTATGGTACGACTGAGACCTTCCCAGGTGGGTTGTAGTTTTCCCCGATCTTGAGGCGCCATAACTTTCTTTAATACCAAATTGCCTTCTTGTAATTTCTCCTTAGTCTTTTTAAGGATGGTTCAGCTTCGAAACTGGTTTTGATTTGTTTGGGAGATTTTGGTGAGCTTGATTTCTAATTTCTTCTAATAGCTCAAGGTCCATGAGGCGCTCTTTACAATTCTGTTGGGATCATAAGTGATGATGCGGTAGGCTTCGTATCTTATGTCTGCTATTGAGACAACTTCAGAATCGTAGGTTAAAGCAAGTGAGATATTTCCTATGGAGCTGGTGACCATGGTTTGATAGGATCAAAGGATATCTGGTAATTCGTCTGCCAAATTTCCTTTGTGATCAATCAATTTCTTTCTCAACCCTCATTGTATAATCTTGTTCAGGGTTTCCACTTGTCTGTTGGTTTGATGTTGGTAGGAGGATGTGAAATTATGCTGGATATGTAGAATTTTGCACCATTCGGTGATCATCGCTCCCCTGAATTGTGTTCTCTATTATCCAAAATTATTACTCGAGGAGCCCCGAATCGATACACTATATTTCTCCAAAGGAAATGGATTATCTCTTTTTCTGTGATTTTTGCTACGGTTTTGGCCTCATCCCACATGGTGAAGTATTCTACGATGATGATGAAGAATCGTCTTTGTCCCGGGGCCGGTGGTAGTGGTCCGATGATATTTATCCCCAAAGTGTTGAAGGGACAAGTCGTAGGTATCCTAGCTATGGGCGTGCAAGGAGGGAAGGATCAAACTCCATACCTTTGGCATTCTTCGCAGCAACATACATGGTTATGCATATATTGCAGCATCATGGGCTAATAGAAACTGTGGGGTCGTAGTGACTAATGCTCGTTCTCCAATGTGGTTTTCCCCTTCTCCTTCTTGTAGCTCTTCTAGGAAGGGTTGTACGTAATGGGGAGCAATACATCAAAGGAATGGCCCCATCTATGAGAGTAAGTCTGGAAGCTCGGAGTCGCAATTGGTGGCTTTCTAATTTGTCAGGGGGTTGTATCCCTTCTTTTAGGTATTGAAGTAGTGGTGTCATCCAGTTGGAATGTTCCAAAGACATGATAGTTGCGTCTGGGTGAGGCTCTGTGATTGTGAAATCTTTTTTAACCATTACCCAGATTGTCTCGTTATCCTCCACTTCTAGATTGGAGGCGAGTTTGGATAAGGTGTTAGCCTTCGTGTTTTTGGACCGTGGGATCTTGTACAACATGAAGTGTGGGAAGTTCTGGGTGAGTTCCCTAAGTTTTTCAATATCGGAGCATTGTTGCTTCATGCGCTTTATGCGTCCTTGAGTAGCGTTTGAATACCAATTGGGAATCACTGTAAGCAGTGAGGTGTTCGACTCGTTGTTGGTATTATTGATGATGGGGAAATCTAAAAGGGTTGTGATTCTGAGGGTTTTTGCTTTATCCCTTTGTAGTACAATTCTGGTTCCACCCTTTTTGGACGTGGCTGACCCATCCGTGTGGAGTGTCCTGGGGGTGTCCTTATCAGGTGTCTGCGTAGTTTTGCAATAAATTCGTCAAGTAAGTGGGCCTTCTTGGAGTCACATGATTTGTATTGATTGCCCATTTTATAGGGCGTCCTGAAGCATTGGGTTGGACAAGATATGCTTCATTGGTTGATTGGTGAGAACAACAATAGGGGTATGACTGAAAATATGGGCATAGTCGTCTTGCTACGATTACCAAAGCTTGTGTGAGTTTTTTTGGCATTATGTAGGATTTTACTAACATAGTAGAGGATTTCAAGTACGATGTGTACTTCCTTCTTTCCATGTTTAAGTCCTGTAGTTCCAAGTGGGATATGAAGGAATTGAAATGTTTTATTTCCTGTAAATAGTTTTGA
>JAOWBN010229550.1:0-12680 GCA_028565015.1 Pinguicula moranensis
CCGAAACAAGCAGCCAAAGAATGCCGGACTACCCAAGAAAAGGAACAGGTAATCTAACCTGATATTATTAAGTGCAAATAGCCACATTCAAGTTACTGAACAACAGAAAATACTCGAGCCAAAGCAGATGTAAGACATTTGGCTAAACAGGACAACAAAGCACAAGAAGAATACAAGATAAAACAGAATTTGAAGAGATCCAAACTGCCCGCTCAACAAAGAAAAGAATAGCGCCATAGCTCACAATCATTAAGCAGTAAAAGCTAAATTTTAGACCGGATTCATCAAAAGAAAATTATGGAGAATTGCAAACTCTTGCCGAACCAAAGCAATAAGTTTACAGTTGAAAATAATAGAAAAGCCAATTTTATTAACCAAAATCCCTTGGAGTAAATATAGTGCTACAAATTAAATCCCTAACTATCTATAGAATTGAGAATTGTAAGCTATAACTCTATCAGATATACATCTACTCAACCATAACCCTATCAGATAAATTTTTTAATTAAATAAAACACCAATATTCCCCCTAACCGTGGGAGAAAGATATCCACTAAACCCATCTTGATACATAATTCAGAAGTAGATGGTCTTCCAGTAGTAGACGGCGACCCATCCAATATCCTTCTAATCTGGTCCATCCAGTATTCTTCTGATCTGGCCCATACAGTATCTTTCTAGAATCTGGTCCATACAGTATTCTTCTTATCTGGTCCATCATGAATTCTTCTTATCTGTTCCATTCCGTATCCTTCTAGGATCTTGTCCATCCCGTATCCTTCTAGGATATGTGGTCCATCCCGTATCCTTCTAGGATATGGTCCATCAAGTATTCTTCTAATCTCGCTCATCCAGTATTTTTATGATCTGGCTCATCTAGTATTCTTTTGATATAGCTCATCCAATATCCTCAGATTTGGCGCAATATCTCCCTCAGATCTGGCGCAATATCTCTTTCAGATTTGGCCTAGTATCTTCTTCAAATCTGGCCTATCCAGTTTCTCATCACTCCTCCTCGTGAACACTCTCGGCTCCCCCTGAGTCTCGCTCTAATCACCGGTACAACAATCGACTTCTCAATTGCATTGGCGCTCCCAGCTTGATCCTAAATACTCCTATTGTCGGTCCCTTCAGCTCAATCATATATCTCCATCTTACTGACCTCTCTAGCTCAGGCATAAGTCTATATTTTGCTAGCCTTTGGCTAAATGCTAGACATCTTCTCTCTGATCCCACAATAAAAGATGTCAACTCTGACCAACAACAGTCAAATGCCAGACAGGTAAAAATATATCCAACCCATGGCAACACGAGCGAAACCCAACACCGTGCAATCGGTAATCCCCTCTCTTTCACCATCTCTTCTGCCTCCACGGTCACTAATCTCTCCTTAGTCGACTCCACTCCTGATCGTTTATCTCGTGCATCAGGGATTCATGTGATCTGATGGTCAACTTTAAATTGAACTTATTTAAAAACTATTTGGTATAATTTGAGTCCCACAAGAGACCTCTTTCCGTGTTTGGGGAAGGAACTAGTATTATTGATAGATCTGATCTGACAAGACATCACTAGGTATCAAATTTAAACCTTCCCATGGAGGATCAAGAACAAATATTATTGCTTGGCATAACGCTGGTGCTGCCTCATTACTTGCAAAACAACCTCAAGGTGCTGCAAGTGTTCATCCCATCTACGGTTGTACATAAGTATGTCGTCAAAAAAAAAACTAGAACAAATTTCCTGAGTAAAGCAGAGAAAACCTGGTTCATAAGGCATTGGAAGTTGTTGGAGTATTGCAAAGGACAAAGGGCATCACCATGAACTGCCCATGGTGTGACACAAAACTGTTCTTGTATATTTCTTCTTCGACCATTCAGATCTGAAAGTAGCTGGAACGAAGATCCGATTTACTAAAGAACTTGGCCTCCTGCAGTGCATCTAGTAATTCATCGATGATGGGTATGGGAATCTGCTCTTGATGGTGAGGCCATTGAGATGCCTATACTCGACACACATACGCCAGCTTCCGTCCTTCTTTTTCCCAAGTAATACCGGAGAGGCGAATGGGTTGTGGCTACACCGAATAAGTCCAGACTGCAATAACTCATCAATATTTTTTTTCAATTTTGTCATATCGGAAGTGGGGAGTGCGTTAGGGCAACTGTTTCCGGGATGCCATCTTCTAGTCCTCGGAAGGTAGTAGGTTTGTTGAATATGTCACCATAAGTGCTTAGAAATTGGTGTAAGCTCTCTTCTGAGGCTACATCCATGGATAGAACTGAAGATTTTCCTGCATTATTAACTTGTAGGGTAAGGTTATCCATGCTGTGACACTCGAGACTCAATAATTCTGCTGTAATCGTGACTTCATCTTCAAGCAGATTGGTTGCATAAATCTTGCCCACCATTGCAACAGAACCTCCAGTAATCAATTTAGACATGCGGTCAACTGTGATGATATTAAGTTCCTCTGCTTTTTGAATGGCTTGGATAGGCAGGCTCTAACCGTCCAATATCAGTGTAACAATCATATGATTATAATTGTATAACACTGGACCATGAAGACTCAACTAGTCGCCACTTAAAATGAGATCATAGCTTTGTAAAGAAAAAGTTTGTGGAGTGCAAGAAAATTTAGTACCTTGCATAGTCCACTCAAAGTTGGGACATTGGATCTGACTGGTTTGCCGCATTCCCCCAGCAACTTCAACTATCATTGACTTGGTGTATTCAAGAGTACAACTCAGTCCTGACGCAAATTTTTGATCGAGGAAGCGATGGGAACTTCCTACATCAACTTAACTAGCACATGTAGGGGCTCTCCTTTGTGACTACCCTTAATACGGTACGTGATGAAATTTGTGTTACCTGAGATGGCATTGAGGGATAAACTCCCCTCGTTCGTTGATTCCTCTTCAGTTACTCCCATATGGCCCTTCTCATCATAATCATTACCCTCAAGGAGAGCATTAGGATCCTCCTCCGACTGTAGAGCAAAGAGTTTGGCAGAGCACCAGTGACCGAGGGAGAAAGGCCGGCACACTTGAAACACAGCCATTTTTCAATTCGTTCTTTCATTTCTTCATCAGTGATAAATATCCTTCTTAGTGGTTGTCGAATTGGCAGCCTATTTCGATCAATTCGTTGAGAGAGTAATGGAGCAACAGGTGTGCTATGGGTTTAGGAACAATTTTGAGTTGCTCTAGTATAGCATTTACAGCCAATTCCTTTTCTTTACTAATGGCTATAGTTGACTTGAGGGTATTTGGTCAATGTGATTTAATGGCAGTACGGAGTGATGCCTTCAGGCTTCCAATGAACTTCTCTAGGTAAAAGATCTCACCGAATTCGGGATAATGGATCATGACAGATCGTACCATTGCATCGAATCGCTGAAGTAGGTCTTGCAGGGATTCTGTTGTTGTTTTAAACACATGAACTCTTTAAGCAAGTTGCCGCTATCATCTGTATTAAAGCATACCAAGACATCCGCAACGAAGTCATCCCAATTAGTGAGTTTGTTGAGAAGGAGACGACAAAACCATGCATCTTCGTCACCCTCAAAGTGCATGCACGTAAATTCAATTCTCTCATTATATGCAATGCCTGTGTAGATGGCAAAAAATACAGTACTGCGCTCAATGCACGAGCGAGGGTTGGACCCATTGAATCTTGGAAATTTAGTGTTAGGCAGTTTGCCATTACAATCTCGGTTTGAATCCTCCTTGTCAAAATCATACACCGGATTTAGAGCGTGGCATGCACGGAAATTCATTCCATCCTGCAAGGGGGAGATTTTTGATGAACTTGGCGCCTGGAAAGGATGTGCCCCAAGTACTGATTTCTGGTTATCAGTGATGGGTTTTTTGCCATAGTGGTTGTTCTTCATAAGTTGAGACATATCCTGCTGATAACTGAGTAAGGCTTGCTCAATTTTCAACAATTGGGAGTGCATTTCATCCCACTTCTGGTGGTGTTCTGTGGTTGCAATCTGCAATTGGAGCTTCAGTTCTGTAGAATTCTTATATGTCTGAGTTTGCACCATCTCGAAGAGCTTCTAAATGGGGTTGGATAGTACATCCATGGCGGTTTGGGGGGTTGGGTTGGAGTTGAGGGTGAATGTTTCGTGTCATCTTGTGTGGTGGGTGGATCGGGTAGGCTCTGATACCACTTGTAACAACCGAGCCAATTCATGGTAGTTAGTATCAATAGTTGGTAGAGTAATCTAAAGGGGAAATTAGGAAAGAACAGAGAAGAGGAGATTTGGAAAGAAGAGGACGTTTTGTGTTGAAGGGAAATTCCGGAGGGAAATAGATACAACTCTTTTCATACCAAGACTAAAAGGGTAAATCCTATTTAAACTACATGGTGACAAACATGTCGCACGATTCAATAAAAACTGACATAAACTTTCAACCATCACGACTTAAAGGAATGACATAGTCATGGATTTCTTCTCCTCTATTGTGTGCCTCTAGCCACTTGTTGCCTGTTTACTCGTCATGTTTGTTTGACTAATTCCTTTTAAGCGTGGACCCTTTTTCCCTTTCATTCCCCAATTGGCTATTTGCTTCTGAATCTCTTCAACAGTATTCTTGGTCTTTGGCGTGCTCGTGACACTTATCCTGGCCTTTACCAGGGTACGCAATCCCACACCATTGAGTATAATGTGCCATCAGGAAGAGTTTTGGGCTAAGCCACGGGCACAAATCCCTGGAAATGAAGAGACAATGGCATGACCCACAGAAGAATCATTTAAGTTAAGAAAATGATTTAAATTAGGAAACAATAATATGATTCACAGAAAAAGAAAGTCAAACAAACATAGGGATGATTCTTCTGCCATGATTTGCGTTCTTCTGCTAGGCGTGCGTGAGCAATTCCACCAGACATTGATTCCCAAAGCAGGTTCTGTGGCACAGTTTCTTCTTGGGCGAAGTAATGAGCAGAAACTGCTCGCTTTTAATGTAAGAATTTGGGGAACTGTTCAGTGTATCTACGAGATAGAATTTGAACTAAAACGGTCAAAGATTCTACAGTAGTTGATGGTGCATTGGTGCTTGATATCCAAAAATAAAACCGAGTCAAATTCAAGTAATGGGTTTTGTTACCAATTCTTATTGTAATTCTGAGCTAGTACAAAAGCACAAGATGAAATCTAGTGAGACAACCTCGTCCTTCTCACTAGAATTAACATAGTTTTACAAAAAAACAACCTCCTATTTATTGCAATCAAAAAATCTCTCAGACCACAACATTGCATTGAATTTGCATACTTACTCTTGCATCCATAATCCTTCATCTAAAATTATGCTACCATCCTTTTGCCAAATGTTTGATATGCTAGAGCAACGACCGGCCCATAGAGCTCCTTTAACATCCGGTGAAGCCATTGATAAGCAAAAGACAACCTTTACCACGGAGGGGGAGTGGATAACTGTGATACGCAATAAGAACAAAAGCAAGATAACAGCCACTCAACCTTCAAAAGGCATGAAAGAAGTATCAAATTACATCAAAAGGCTTCTAGAAAAGATAGTTTTATACTATATCGCCAATCTACCAAAGGTCTAGACAAGGCTGGACATGGAGAAATACTTCTCACGGTTCATCTATGTGAGAGATGTTCATTCACCATTGACCCCAGATCGACATGGTAGGCTGTATGGCTTTGTAAGGTTCTCACCTTCTGAAGCAACCATGAATCTTAAGAGCACACTAAATGGCAGAATAGTAAGAACTTATAAATTGGTGGTGAGCCTGATAAGGGCAAGACAACCACTGATACAATCAAAAACAGGGAAACCACTATCAGGGCAGCCAAATCAATCTGAAGGGGGCATAGGTACACAACCAACAGATACCGAAACAAAAAAAAACTAATCAAGATAAAGTTCATAGCTAGGGCCGAGGAAACAGCATGGCTCAGGAAGTGTTTAATGGCTGAGATTCGATCACTAATAAACACTGAGGCAGTGAAACTGACACTGAAGGAGGATGGATATGGCGATGTGCTTATATCGACCATGGAAGGGGGTGAGATCTTGATTGACCTACAAGTAGAGGAAGACAAAGCACGGTTATTCACTGAAGAAGCTAAATTGTCTCAATTTGGGCTGATAGAAGTAAAAGATGGACTTACAAACAAAGGGGTTAGGCGTACAGTTTGGGTGTGCATCCAGAGCACTCCTCTCCATTGTTGGAATTGCTGGCCAAGTGGGATGGAGTATCAAAGTTGTGGCGTGCACAATGGATAAAACTAATCTGCAGGAAGTCAAATTTCTAATAGTGACCGACTCGACGGAAAGGATATCGACCACCGTGGAGGTGGAGGTAGGAGAATCAAGTATCCGATTATTAATCCAAGAGGAGGTGCCACTATCATTACCCAAATAATGGAAGGTAAAATCAAAAATAATCCAAGGGGCTAGTCACGTACCTGTGATGGACGCTGATTTCCCGGTATTGGCGACAGAAAACCAAGATCAAAGGGGACAGACGGCAACCCTAGACCAGCGAACTAGGAGGAGAAAGAGGCTGAATCAGGAACCAAAAACTATAATTAATCGATCGTTGGGGGGACAGGAACCGCGACAGGAGCTGGTCTCGAGGTGCAGCAGATGGCAGCGAGTCTTATGGCGCAGTAGTTCTCGAGGAAGCTGCTGCACGTAACGAGAAAGGAATGAATGAGAAGCGCGTGAGGAGCCTGTCCCTTGATTCAGGCCGTGTATGCAAATCAACCCAAGTGGATGACCTCTATTGCATACCGGGCCTACTATTCCATCATGTGGGCCGACAGCAAAATAAAAGGAAAACTACTCCTACACTAGCTGGGTGGCTATAGGAATCTGGGCTTTTGAAGCCTGCTGGGCCAATGAAAAATCCTGTCAAGGGGCAAATTTTGCCAAATGAAAATGGGCCAGAAACAGAAGAAATTGGGCTACAGTTAGTGGATCCCGAACAGGTAAAAATTCAAAATATTGTTAATTCTATCAATATTTCTTTGCCACATGAAAACAGGATTTCAAAGAAAGGGAAAGGGAAAGGAAAAATGAAAATGACGGTAGAAGAAAATGTTGAGCATCAACGGATGCAATTAAAGAAGTCTGCCGATTATTATCGAGATATATCTAGCACCTTGGAGAAGGAGGAGATGACGCAGCGTGAGCAAAAGTAAGTTGCTAAAATAGCTAAACAATATTTAAATTCGAATTTATTAAAAGAAATTGCATGTTTAAATTTAAAGTATGGTACATGGTTAAAATTGCAAACGGAGGCAAAACAAATAGTAGAATTAGGGCATGATTTAGACATATATTCTAGTGCCCCATTAGTGGAGCACGTAACCATTGTTGGCCAACTTGAAGCCCGAGATCAGAAGAACATCATGGCAATAAGATAGCAAGCCCAAGATGAGGCGGGCATGGAATAAAAGGAATGCTCATGATCATTATAACGTATAATGCAAGGGGATTGGGAGACCGAAGGAAGAGAAAGGATATAAAGAAAATGATTTGGAAAGAAAAAATCCAAATGATTTGTATTCAAGAAACAAAATTGGACATGCTCTCCCCATATGACTCTAGTGAAATTTGGCCAGCAAATAGGTTTGACTGGCGAGTTAAGCATGCGGCTAGAAACTCCGGAGGACTACTTTGTATATGGGACCCATGGATATTTGAAATTGAAAACAGCTGGGAGGCCCATGGCATGCTGGCGTTGACTCGTGAATGGGGAACAAAGAAAAATAAAGTTACGAAAATCAACATCTATTCTCCATGTGAAATACAACCAATGAAACAGTTATGGTCAGAAATCCTTGTCAAGTTACGGCAAGATCCAAAAGGACTGAGGTGTTTATGCGGAGACTTCAATGCAGTTTGAAACGTGGATGAAAGAAAACCTTTGCTCAGTAGGCCTACAAGTGAAATGAAAGAATTTGATCCCTTTGTACGGCAAACGGAGCTCGTGGATATCCCACTCCAAACAAGGCGTTTCACAAGGACAAATGAAAAATATACTTCTGCTAGCCGACTAGATCGATTTCTTCTCTCCCCATAGTGGATACTTTAGTGGCCAAATTTGCATCGACTAGCGTTCCAAAAACAAACTTCAGATCATAGGTCAGTAATGCTTAAACAAGAGACATTAGATTGAGGATTCACTCAATATAGAACTTTGAACTGCTGGAACGAACATAAAGAGTTTAAGCAAGTTGTCAAAGCAGGTTGGGACAATGAGGTTGATGAAGGGAGAAGTGGATACAAACTCAATGTAAAGCTCAGGAATCTAATGAAGACATTAAGGGGGTGGAATAGAGAAGTCTTTGGCCATGTGGGGCAAAACATGGAAGAAAAACAACAAGTAATTGCCGACTGGGAGGAAAAGGCAGAAAGGCAAAATTTAACAGATATGGATTTAGAGCAAAATAAGAAGGACAAAAATGAACTACAAATATTACTCCAGAGACAGGATAGAATTCTATACTAGAAATACTATCATGCTTGGATTAAAAGAAACAGACAAAGAAATGAATTAAGAGGTTTCAACATAAATGGTCACTGGTCGGATGAGTTAGTGAAGTAAAGGCAGGAATCCGAGATCATTTCAGAAAACATTACTCCACAGATTACCAGGACAGGATCTACTTAGATGCTATGGATCCAAACAGGCTAAATGCAGAGGATAATGAAAACTTGGTAAAACCCTTCACAGAGGAAGAGATACGTAAAACTGTATGGTCATGTGCTTTAAATAAAAGTACAGGCCCTGATGGAATAAATTTCTATTTCATAAAGTGTCACTTGAAGATAATGAAGAAGGAATTCATAGCCTTTATACAACAATTTCATGAAAACAGTAAATTGATCAAAGGAATTAACTTCAAGCATATTTTGTTAACACCAAAAATAGGCAGCCCGGAGAGGATAGAACATTTTCGACCTATATCATTAGTTGGATGTGCATATAAGATACTTGCGAAGCTACTAGCAAACCATGTAAGTAAGGTAATGCATAAAATAATATCCCCGTACCAGATGACTTTCATCAAAGACAACAGATCACAGATGAGGTAATCATTGCAAATGAAGTGATTGAGGAAGCAAAAAGGAATAAACGAAGATTGATTCTCTTCAAAGTGGATTTCGAAAAGGCATTTGACTCGGTTGATTGGGGCTATATACTGAGAATACTGGAAAAATTTGGGTTCTGTGAGAAATGGTGAAACTGGATCCAGGAATGTATTACTTCAGTCACTGCTACAATTCTGGTCAATGGTAGCCCTTCAAGGGAATTACCTATGCAAAGAGAACTTAGACAAGGGGACCCATTATCCTCCTTTCTCTTCCTCATTGCAACTGAAGGATTACATCTGATGGTTGAACGAGCAATTAATGCAAGTAAATGGAGACCACTACATCTCGGGAAAGATAAAATACCATTATTCCATTTACAATATGCAGATGACACACTGCTCTTATACGAAGGATCTAAGAAAAATATACAAACCGTGAAAGGGGTTCTAAGACTCTTTGAAATATGATTTCAGGGTTAAAAGGGATTTTTTTTTCAAAAGCTGCATAATGGGGATAAATATTCCAAACATGGAGCTTCAAGAATATGCGGATAGCCTAAATTGTCTGACAGCAAAGCTTCCCCAGGTCTATCTTGGTCTACCATTGGGAGCGAATCCGGGGAGAAAAGCCACATGGGCTCCAATAATAGAGAGATTGAAGAAGAGAATCAGAAGCTGGGAAAATATTTATCTCGCTTTCGGTGGGAGGATATCCCTTATCAAGTCGGCTCTCACAAGGTTGGCGACCTATTTTCTCTCGACCTTTAAGGCACCAAAAGAAATATTAGCAACTATGAGAAGGATTTAGTCAAAATTTCTATGTGGCGGAACATTCACAGTAAAAAACACTACACATTGGGTAAAGTGGGAGCTCATTTGTCAAGAATCAGACAGAGGAGGCGTTGGAATAAAAAGTCTAGAACTATTCAACTTAGCTCTGCTAGGTAAATGGCTCTAGAAGATTTTAGTGGAACCGGTAAGCTTATTTATCAAGATAATCCAATCCCACTACTTACAACCTGAGGGACTACACAGGGACTGGACAACGATTGCAGCTCCGATCCTTTCATCCAGATGGTGGAAGGACCTTAACAAACATGTATGCTCTGCATATTGATTCCACAGTAATGTAAGGAGGCAGATTGGGAATGGAGAAGACACTAAATTTTGGCATTCTATGTGGACCGTCCTAAGATGTCCAGCAGATGTCTCAGATAGGCTATACTCGATCGCTTCGGAACAAAATGTGACAGTGGCAGAGAAAGTGTATGTGGGAAGTGAGCAGCTCCAGGGGCTATGACACTAGAGGCAACCATTTTTTACATATGAATTATTACTAATTCCAATTTTAGAAAATATTATTGCAGGTGTCGAGATCAAACAAGACAAAAGCGATAGTTGGAAATGGCAACCAAATCAAGATAACCAGGTATACACTGTTAAGTCAGCATACGAGATATTAACACACTTTATGGGGTTTTGTTTGCAGGAACATGATGAACTGGCAATGAATTAGTGCATAGGATCACCGAGACGCATACAAGCATTTATATGGAGGCCTACACAAGATAGAATAGCTACTTTTGGTCAGCTAAAAAATAGAGGAGTACTCACGGCACAATTACCAGCACCGGGATGTGCATTTATTTTGTCATCAGCATGAAGAATCCTTGAAACACATATTCTTCGAGTGCAACATATACAAAATGTGGTAAAACATGTACAGTTGGTTAGGCTATGAACATGTAGGAAGCAACGAAACACTGCAGTATTACAGACTTCATCTAGGAGTGATCAAGCGAAAGAAGTGGGCTGAGGTGTGGAAATTATTTCGCACAACCAAGTTTTGGGCATCTGAATAATTATGTATTTGAAGGCAAAACACCGTGTACAGTCTCAATCCTGGAACACACAAAAGTTTCCAATTGGATATGGGCTACTGTATATAATAAAGTCAAAAATGGGTTGGGGCTAGTAAATTGGCTCCAAAACCTGCAATTGTATATTTAGTTTACATAGGCGATTGAACAATAGATGTATTCATTTTTTTAGGCATCGGCCTTGATTTAATAAAAATTAATTTTTCTGATAAAAAAAAGTCATGGGTTTTGTTTATTTATCTTCCTAGAGCGGTGTCATTTGTAATTTGTTCGGCCAAGTTTTGGTGGCGTGAGCAAATCTATGTTCTTAATTTGCGTTTGGCCATGCTTTATTTATTTTGGAATGCACCTATTTAAATCTTATCACGTCTAGAAAATTTCTGTCTAATTGGCAAGGGCATCTTTTATCGATTATACACTTGTACTCCATCGCCAATGCTGAAAGTAAACCCTACCTCACTCGACGGGCTTGTGGACGGACCTTTTCTTATACTTTTTTTTTATTGTTTTTTAATCTAGCTCCTTTTCTTCTTCTTTTTTTTTTTTTTAAATTTCTAATAAATCCAGTTTAATTTAAATTATACGAATAATAACAATTTAATTTCCAAAATTATAATTATAAAATAAATTTTTGAAAAATAATTTTAATTATCAGAATTTAATTTAAATTTTAAATATACCCATAAGTATCAATAAGTTTTAAAATTTTTTAATATTACATTAAAATTGAATCCCATTTTTTAAATACAATTTTAATAACAATATATTTCCTTGAAGTGTGTGTCAATTTTGGATAGGGAATCTAATCTTATCCCATTTTTTAGATTTATTATTAAAGTCCAAATGTTTTTTTTGTATAAATTCCTTTTTCTCTTGTTCACAAGTCAACCTTCAACATTTTATACTTCTTCTCAAGCATATTATCAAATGGCTTCTTCCTGTAGAGGTTCTTCTCAAAAATCTGTTCTCCTGAAGTGCATTCGGAACTCATGGAGATCCCCTCTAATAAAATGTTCTGTGGTCCCGGGAAGAGGAAGAAGCACTTTATTCCGCTTAGCTAAATATTTCAATTCCGTCACTGTGAATTCTTAGAAATCATCAAATTACTTCGCCGAGGCCTTAACCTTGTATAAGCACATTTGTGGTCATCAATTCAAGTATGCGCATTGTTGAAACATCCTGAAAGATCAATCAAAGTGGAATGTGTTAAACGCCTACTTGTCATCCTCGTTTGACTTGGAAGGCCACACCGCTACGCCCTTCAGAGTGAAAACGGCCAACAAGAACAAGAACCTCGTCAGGGAGTCCTCCAAGAGTGCAGCGAAAGTTGAGGCAGAAAAAGAAGAAAGAGATGCTCAACGAACTTGGAATGCCTACGTTATAGCTGCAATGGAAGAATTTAAGGACACGTAAGATCATCGAAGGAAAAGGAGTATCGATAAGCTTTATGCAATGGATTGGGATAAAATGAAACCCAAACAACCTACCCATTTTTCTAAGGGTCCGTTTGGTGTCCAGCATCTGCCCGGTATAGGCAGGGTTTTCAGTGCGGTGCCTGGTTTGTAGCCTGTTCGGTGTCAAAACTCATTCATGCACCTGCCCGGGTTTTTGGGTTCGGGAAGGGTATAGGGCAGGTCAAAACCCCATTTTTAATACCCCTTTCGATCAAGGGTCTGATGAGTCCTGCATTATTCCTGCGTAGTGAAATACCAAATCTGCCC
>JAOWBN010229561.1:0-12678 GCA_028565015.1 Pinguicula moranensis
GATCGAGTATTCTTTGACGTACTGCAAAGGAAACTCAAAAGCGTGAGGATAGGCATTGATACACCTACCTCATTTGACTTCTCTGGAAACGTTGCTTTGGCCTCAGGTTTCACAGGTATGTATGACTCACTATCCCTGGCATCCTTTCCTGCTGCTGGCTCGTCAGATTGGATCATTGACTCTGCAGCTTCTGGACATGTGAGGGGTACTGCTAAGGAGTTCAGCTCCTATACTAATTTAGCAAATCCGTTAGTAGTGGGTAAGGGTACAGTACATTGTACCAACACTTTAACTTTGTTTAAAGTTTTGCATACTCCTTCATTTCCCATTAACCTCCTCTTCATAAATGCCATTATTAACAAGTTAAATTGTACTGTATTGTTTGATATACCTCAGGTGATCTTTCGGGAGAAGAAGACATGCAGGGTACTTGGTATTGGGACATGGCATAATGGCTTGTGGTACATGGATCGGAAAGGATTAGACTAAACCCTTTCATCCATCAGGAGAGACATAGAGGAGATAGTACTGTGAAAGACCTAATACTTCACCATAGGCGATTAGGCTATCCCTCTTTCTTGACTTTGAGTTGACTTTATCCTCGCTTATTTGGTACAGTTAATAAAGAAAAGCTCATTTGTGATGCTTGCGAGTTGGACAAGCATACCAAAAATTCTTATGTTAGCTCTGGTAGTCGGAGTTTGCGTATTTTTGATTTGATACATTCGGATATGAGGCCTTGTCCAACAGTACCATTCAATGGATTTCAATACTTTGTGTCTTTCATTGATTGTTGCTCCCGTGTCACTTGGCTATATTTAATGAAAAACAAGAGTAATGTAGTTGCCTGTTTCAAGGATTTTCACAAAGGAGTACAAACGCAATATGGTGCAGTAGTAAGGGGAATGGGACAGAATACACTAACAGGGCGTTCACAGAATATTTGTCATCATAGGTTATTAAGCATCAAACTACCTGCCCATATATACCAGAGCAAAACGGGTTGCAGAGAGAAAAATCGGCATCTTCTTGAGCTAGCTAGAAGTATGATATTTATCATGAATGTTCCAAAATATTTGTGGGGACAAGTCGTTCTTACACCCACATTCCTGATTAACCGGATACCATCTCGAGTATTAGATTGGAAGTCTCCATTTCAAATCTAGAATTGTACAAAAGGAGACACTATTCAGTTGAGAACCTTTGGTTGTGTATGTTTTGTACAGGATAATAGGCCAGGGGTTGGAAAGTTGGATCCAAGGGCTATCAAGAGTGTGTTCGTGGGATACTCTGCGACCCAAAAGGGATATATGTGCTGGAGTCCAATTGAGCAGCGATTGTTTGTAAGCATGGATGTTACATTTCGGGAGCATGAGCCATACTATCAACAAGGGTCCTACTCACATATTGAGGGCTCGTCTGAGCATATACGTCGAGAGGGGGAGAATGACACTAATAGTAGGGATACGAGTAATGATAACGGGGGACATGTGATAGTACGAGTAGGTGACATTTCTTGTCCTTTACCGACGACTGAGTCGGGTGCAGAACAGAGCAAGATTCCGAGTTCGGGAGAGCCTAGAGAGGTTTCAGAGTCTCTTGCTCCAGTCTCAAGTCCTAAGTCCTTGCCTGCTTCGACTCCGGGGGTACCTTCATCTCCAGGTGACACTATTCCTCTCCTTGATATTCCTATTCCTCCTCCTGATATTACTTTTAGGAGAACCACTCGCAGCAATGCAGGGGTTCCTCCAAACCGATATGGTTTTTCCCCTGATAGGTTTCATCCCTATAATATTGCTAATTCTATATCGTACTCTCATATACTTCCGAAACATGGAGCATTTATTGCATCTTTGGACATTGTCTCTATTCCTAAGTGTTGGCAGGCGGCTAAAGCAGACTTGAGATGGAAAGCAGCAATGATGGAGGAACTTGCGGCTCTTGCAAAAAATAAAACGTGGCGTCTTGTGCCACTACCACCTGGAAATAAGGCTGTTGGATGTATTTTTCTCTGTTTAGCATTTTACAATTAAATGAATTTGGGATAGATGACAGAATTGCTTTGATTTTAGGGTGATAATTGTATTTTGTAAATTAGTTTTAGTTATTGGAGTAGAATGGTAGTCAACAAGAAAGGATTAAAAAAGGTTTCTGAATCGGGTTGAGCGGCTTCAGAGATCTCGACCAGAATAATTGCAACTCCACTGAAACCTTAAATGAAGCTCAACGCCTAGGATTCAATGTTAACCAAAGTCTGGAGAATCGATGTGTTAAGTCTTAAGCATAGTTAAATGACTGCCTCTTTGTCTACCCAAGTCTGCCTTGCTTAATCATTTTCGCTTTCGGGGCAACCATGGACTTGGTTTGAAGTAGAGTAAATACTAAGCTAGACTGCTTGGTTTGGTGGAGACCTTGGTTCGCTGGTCAAAGTGAATGACCAACTGGATGACATTATTGAAGGAAAGAAACCCTAGGCGTGGATAATTGTTGAAGTTTCAATCATCTGCAAAGCAGCTTGAAGAAAGAACAGAAGCAACCTCAGTCACAGTGGCAAATGCAGCTGATTGATTCATCAGGAAAAGCAGAGGAGGACTTGGCTGAAGTTTTACATGAAGAGGAAATAATCTGTCAAGCAGCCTATGTCGCTGATCAGGAGTTGGTGGCTCAAAACACGCTTTTATTAGTAAAATAGATACACATGTCGGACTACGGATGAAGCAATTTGAAGACATCCAATGGCACAGATTATTTTACATTTTTGAGTAGTGGAAGACGCATTTTTGTTAATATAAGGGCATTTCTTTGATGGTTTGTAAGTTAATGTGAAGAATTCTGATATCAAAAAACAGTTATGAAAAATTAGAAAAGAAAACAGGCGGTTTTCTCCTGTGGAGAAGTTACGGTGTTCTGTTCTTGCTTCTGCAAAATTCTTACAAATTGCTGCTTAAATTCGTTCAAAATGGTATCAGAGCAGGTTGTATTGCTGTGAATGTGCGAGTACAACTGTTCTCGCGTTCGATTCAAGCTTTCGCTAAAGTTTGCTGTGAATGGCGGCTACAACGGCAGAAAGAGAAATGAAGCTTATGGCGATGAGGCGTAAGCAAAAAATGGATGATTTGCTGGAATAACAATTGCAGGTGCATGGATCTGACAATCCAAATATGCAATTGGTGTTTGTATTGTTGAATGATTCAAACTTTTTAATATGGAAAAGTGTTGTGATTTTAGCACTTGAAGCTAAACTTAAAATTGGACGTATTGATGGAACTTTGGTTAAACTGAGTTAGGATTCTGATTTTTTTCTAAAGTGGAAACATGCAATTGCCTGGTATGTTCATTCGTGGATCCATGAGACCAGAATTGATGAAAACATTGGATTTTGTGAATGATGCTAGGAAGATGTGGCTTGATCTCGAAAAAAGGTTCGGTACCACGAACCTTCCTCGTCTTTTTGAACATAAAAGAAGTGTATCAATGCTTAGACAAAGAAATATGAATGTATGTGACTTCTTTGGAAAATTGAAACTTATTTGGGATCAATATGAGCAACTAAGGCCAATGCCTTACATAGAAGGTGAAATAGGAATTCTGTTGGAAAGAATGGAAAATGAACACAGGGTTCTGGAGTTTCTCATGGGCTTCAATGATACTTACAATGCTGAAAGGGGTCACGTAATACGGACAGCTCCTCTGCCTGACATAGACAGTGTGTATAACATAGTGGTGAGTGCTGAAAAATAGATACAAGTGAGCACTAATATTACTGTTGTGCAGGATGGAATGAATGTTGCAATGATGGTGAAAGGAGTGGATGGAAGAAGGATTCTAATGGACTTAACAGAGGTGATAAAAGTCAGTTGAAGTGCAGCCGTTGCACCTAAACAGGACACACTGTAATGAATGTTTTAAATTAAAGGGATACCCTGATGGATGGGCTGAGAGAAGTAAATTAAAGTGTGGACATTGCACAAAGATAGGACATATGACTCAAAATTGTTTCGAATTTAAAGAATATCCTGAAGGATGATTTGATCAGAAAGGAAAAGGCAAATTGAATTTTTCAGCACATCAAGTTGAGGTATCTAATAATGTTTACACACCACTGGGCGTGGAGGGAGATAAGATAAACAATCTGTATGATATGATGGACGCAATGCAGAAGGAATTGCACAGGTTATCTAAGGTAAAGGGCATTGTTAATCAAGGAAATCAAATGATGGTTAACATGGGTCACTTTCAAGATTTTGCAGGTATGAAGGAGTTTCATTCTGCATCACTTCTTAAACGCACTGATATTGACAAATAGGAGTGGATAATTGACACCAGTGCGACTAATCACATTTGCAATGATCAGACATGTTTTTGACAAATATATGCTTCTTTAATAAGTTGACACCAGTATGATTACCTGATGGGAGTGTCAAATCTGTGAAACGTTGTGGAGATGTTCATCTGTCAAAGGATATATGTCTATTTACCAAGATTTAAATACAATCTATTATCTGTGAGAAAGTTATCACTAACATTAGGTTCGGGTTTCCTTTTTTTGCCTGATGTTTGTGTGGTGCAAGACCTTAGAACAAGAAGAATTGTTGTAGTAGAGATATTGAAGAAGGAACTTTATGTGATGAATGCAAGTTCGTTCAGTGTTAGTGCCATTCAGAAAGGACAGAATGTATGTTCATCCTACTTACTATCTCAGAAGAACATGTATAATGATTCATTAGTGCAGAATAAATTGACTTAAGTTTGTATTGCGATGTATTGAAAATAGAGAGAAACTGTTGTGTTCTTGTTATTCAACTGAAAGAATTATATGCCTATAAATAGGCATACATAACGTGTGAACAGAATCATACAAATATGTGTGAATGTGATCTATATTGTCAAAGTTCTCAACTTCAAAATTTGCAGCTTCAACATTCAACATTTTCAACTTCAACACTCCCCCTCAAGATGGGCGAAATATATTGATCAAGCCCACCTTGTTACAAAGTCTTTCCATATCTACTGCCCTAAGGCCCTTAGTGAGACAATCAGCAATTTTCTCATTGGTACTCACATGTCTCAATTCCAAGAGTCCATTGGTCAGTTTTTATTTGATGAAAACCTGTAAATTTCCACATGTTTGGTTCTGTCATGTTGAACTTGATTGTTTATAATGTCGCTAGCTGATCTATTATCACACCTTAAAATGCAGTTGTACTCCTTCAATCATTTTCAACTCCATAATAAGTGACCTCAACCACATCATCTCAGTAATACTCATGGCCATGGCTCTGTACTCTACTTCAGCTGTAGAATGGGAAACCACTGACTATTCCTCGCTTTTCTAGGAGACAAAATTGCCTCCTACAAATACGCAGTATCAAGATGTGAACTTTCTGTCATCAGCACAACTATCCTAATCTAAATCACAAAATCCTTCAATGTTCAGATGTCCATTCTTCGGAAAGGTCAATCCTTTTCCTGGTGCACTATTTAAGTATCTCAATGTCTTGTACACTGTATCCATGTGACCATTTCTAGGGTCATGCATATGCCTGCTCACCACACTTACAACAAATGATATTTCAGGTTGCGTATGGCTTAGGTAAATTAGTCGTCCCACCAACCTCTGATATCTTTCTCTGTCAATTGCTCACTAGCTAAAGCACTCAAAATTACTTTCTGCTCGATTGGTACCTTGGCAGGTTTGCAGCCCATCATACATGTCTCCTTGAGTAAATCTATGACATATTTCATCCGGCATAAGGTTATCCCCTCGGTCCCTCGAATTTCCCCTATCCCGAGTAAGTATCTCATTTATCCTAGGTCTTTCATCTCAAATTCTTTGATTAGTCTCACCTTTATCTCTGTTATCTCACTCACATCATCACCTATGATGATCATGTCATCCACATAGACTGCCAGCATCGTGGTATAATCTCTTGTGTGCCTCAGAAAGAAAGTATGATCGACATTGGTCTAATGATATCCCACGCCAACCATAACCTTCCTGAATCTATCTAACCATGCTCTTGGGTCTTGCTTCAGACCATATAAGGACCTCTTGACCATACAAACCTTTACAGGAGTCTGAGCGGTGCCAAAGCCGGGAGGGATGTCCATGTACACCTCCTCGAGTAGATTACTATGGAGGAATGCATTCTTCACATCGCGTTGATGCAAATTCTATCCTTTGTTAGTAGTTATGGAGACCAGGGTCCTGACAGTATTATCTTTGCGACTGGTGCAAAAGTTTTATCATTAATCACTGTCATAAGTCTGGTTATAATCCTTTGCCACTAATTAGGCCTCGTATCGCTCCACTGCTCCTTCTGGGTTCTGCTTCACAGTAAACATCCACTTGCATCAACAATTTTCTTCTCAGGTGACAGTGAAACAAGTTTCCAAGTTTTATTCTTCACAAGGGCCTCCAACTCTTTTATCATAGCAGTTCTCCACTTTGGATCCTCTTTTGCAACCTGCCAACATTTAGGCACAAAAACACTATCCAAAGAAGCAATAAATGCCCCGTGGCTTAGTGATATGTGAGAGTAAGATATATGATGAGCAATATCATGCAGAAATTTATACCACTCAGGTGCCCCCAACATTGACACAGGTAGTTCGCCTTAATAGTAAGGGAGAAAGAGAATGGTGGAAAGAAATAATGTCACCTTTGGGTACTAAGTGGTCTGGAATGGATGGTGCAAATGTCTCCAGAGTCAGGATCGATCGAGCATTGGAACATGTGACAAGTGCTTGCATATCAGTATTATATCCTCTCCTGTGATACTTGTAGCGCACTCCGGAGTATCAATATCACTCAAACTCATCTCCTCACCACCATCTGTGTCTTGAGCAGGGCAAGGACAAAGAATTGCCCCTACAGTCACTATCTATGACTCACCTCTCATGTCACTCTTCCCCTTACGCCATACATTCACAATCACCCCTCTCTCACCCATACTAAGGAGAGTTTTTTAATGGTGGGGTTTCCCCTTGTGAAGTAAGGCTCAAACTCTTTGAATGTAACATCTATACTCACAAACGGTCGTCGTTTTTTTGGAATCCAGCAAACATAACCTTTTTGATCAATCTAGTATCCAACTTACCGACTCCAGGTCGGTTATCCTTCACAAGGCATACACAACCGAATGTCCGCAGCTCCAACACATCTCCTCTCATGCCAGTCAGTACCTGAAATGGAGATTTTTCAGTCCAGTACTCGGTAGGGTACTGGATTTATCAAATATGTTGTTGTCATAATCGCTCATCCCCATAAATGTTTTGGGACATTCATGGATATCATCGTTCTCCTCGCAACATTAAGGAGGTGGCAATTTTTCGTCTCTGCTACCCCATTTCGCTATGGTGTGTAGGGGCATGTAGTCAAACATCTAATCCCATGTGATGACAGATAATTTGCAAATGATTGAATTGTATATTCTATGCCATTGTCAGAGCTCAAAGCCTTCACAACTTCACCAAACTAAGTCTGAATCTCCTTGTGAAAATTCCTTAAAGTATGCAAAAACCCCATTCTTGTTTTTCATCAAATATAACCAAGTAACTCAGGAGTAACAGTCGATAAAAATCATGAAATAACGAAATCAATTTACTATTGAAATAGGGTAAGGCTATCAAACATCAGAATGTATCAGATCAAACAACTGAGAACGCCTATGGACAGAGCTAATATAAGAGCTTCTAGTGTACTTACCAAGCTCAAAGGCTTCACATACTAGCATGTCCTTATTAATTTTTGCAAAGGAAAGGGGATACAAATTACTCATAATAGAGAAACAGGGGTGACCTATGCATCTATGGTGAAGCAACAGGTTTTCCACGATCCTCTTCGCTCTCTCAGATTTCTCTGTTATCAATGAAACGGCAGAGTCCATACCTTTTCTATCTAGGTACCACAATCCATCACGTCGTCTCCCAATCTAAAGAACCCGATCGTACCACTTCTTCTAAAAGATCACATATGGAATATCAAAAACAACACGGCAATTTGAGTTAAGAATATAGCATTGATAGAGAGAATGTTAACTGGGAAGGAAGGGACATGCAAAACTTTGGATATCGTCATAGTGTCAGTGCATCCCACTGTCCTTCCCAATCACTGGCCAATCAGTGTCATCAGCAGTATTAACACTAGGCAGGAGTTCTAAGGAATTATAAATGTTGAATTTCTTAGAATAACCTATCACGTGTGTGGATGCTCCAGAGTCACAAATTTAATCTGAAGTGCCAGTAGTGGGAAAGGATGCAAGTGTAAGGGAATCAGACAAACCTTGCACGGTTGAGTGTAGAGCGACATGAGCAACATTACCAGACGCATCAGGTAGGGTAATTGGATAGTCGTCTTCTCCTCCGAGCTCATTCTCTTCAGTATCCACAATAGCCCCCACGTCCTCCACTCCTCGCTCCACCTCTTCGACCTCCTCAACCACGATTGCCTCTACCACGTTCCCACCATCCAAAGTCTTGATCTCTCCTTGGCTGGTGACAAGCCTCCATCAAGTGTCCATGCTCACCATACTGATAACAACTGTGATTCTCAGCTAGTGGGCAACCAACAGTGACTAAAGCTTTAGCTCCCGATCCTACGGTGGGCTCAGTCTTATGTAGTTGGAGTCGAGTCTCCTCCTGTAACATCACAGTAATGGCTTCACTCAGAGGGGGAATAGTTTGCTTATCCAGCAAGATCGATCATTGTGTGTGATAGATTGGGTCTACATCTTTGAAAATTTTCATCGTCTTTTCTTCTTCCCAAATGTTTCGATTGGGGCAATCAGTAGAACAACCTGCTACGAGATGAAAATGTTCAAAAGATGCTCATAGTCGTTGCAAACAAATAATGTACTCCTGCATAGGTCTGCCCATCTGTGTCTCGGCATCTATCTATAATTAAATCTGAAATTTTATTAATTGATTCTCCGTGGAAGAATAATCTTCTTTTAATCGTATCCATATGTCCCTGAGAATCTTGAGATTCTCCACGAAGGAGAAGATTTCAGGAGTCATTCAATTCAATAACCATTGTAGCCTTCCATTTAGAAATGTTCAACAGAAAGAATTACACGCCTATAAATAGGCATGCATCACGTGTGAACAGAATCATACAAATGTGTGTGAACGTGATCTATATTGTCAAAGTTCTCAACTTTAACATTTTCAACTTCAACATTCAACATTTTCAACTTCAACATTTTCAACTTCAACATGATGACTTCAAATTTGTTACACAGCAACTTAGGGCACCCTTCATTCGATGTAATGAGACAGTTGAAGGAGTTTAATGACACTTTTGTGAATAAATATGCTGCAATATCATCTGAAGTTTGCCCTATGTCTTAACAAAGCAGATTACCTTTTAATGACAGTGTTCACAATGCTAATGATTGCTTTGACATAATCCACATGGGGCCCCTACAAGCTTCAATCCATTACCTGCTATCAAAATTTCCTTACTGTTGTGGATGATCACAGCAAATGCACATAGACATATTTGTTCAAACACGAGGATGAAGTACCCAGTTTGCACGATCCTTCATTTTTCGTTAACCTCCTCTCCATAAGTGTCATTATTAACCAATTAAATTGTACTGTATTATTTGATATACCTCAAGTGATCTTCCGGAGAATAAGACAGGCAGGGTACTTGGGACTGGGACATGGCGTAGAGACTTATGGTACATGAATCGGAAAGGATTAGACTCAGTCCTTTCATCCATCATGGAAAGACCTGGAGTAGACAGTGTTGTGGAAGACCTAATGCTTCACCATAGGCGATTAGGTCATCCCTCTTTCTTGACTTTGACTCGACTTTATCCTCGCCTTTTTGCTACTGTGAATAAAGAGAAGCTGGTTTTTGATGCTTGTGAGTTGGGCAAGCATGCGAGAAGTTCTTATGTTGGCTCTGGTAGTCGAAGTTCGCATGTTTTTTTATTTAATCCATTCAGATGTATGGGGCCCTGTCCAACAGCAACATTCAATGGATTTCATTACTTTGTGTCTCTCCTTGATTGTTGCTCCCGTGTCACTTGGCTATATTTAATGTAAAACAGGAGTGATGTACTTGCCAGTTTCATGGACTTTCACAAAGGCGTACAAACGCAATATGGTACCGTAGTTAAGGGATTGAGATTTGATAATTGGACAGAGTACACCAACAGGGCATTCACGGAATATTTGTCATCACAAGGTATTAAGCATCAAACTACATGCCCATACACACCAGAGAAAAATGGGGTAGCTGAGAGGAAAATTGGCATCTTCTTGAGGTGGCTAGAAGTATGATGTTCACCATGAATGTCCCATAATATTTGTGGGGACAAACAGTTCTTACAGCCACATTCCTGATTATTTGGATATCATCTCGAGTCTTAGATTGAAAGTCTCCATTTCAAATATTGAATGGTACAAAAGGGGACACGGTTCAGTTGAGAATGTTTGGTTGTTATTTTATACAGGATAATAGGACAGGGGTTGGAAAGATGGATTCAGGGGCTATCAAGAGTGTGTTCATGGGATACTCTGCGACCCATAAGGGATATGTGTGATGGAGTCCGATTGAGCAACGATTGTTTGTGAGCATGAATGTTACATTTCGGGAGCATGAGTCATACTTTCAGCAGGGGTCCTACTCACATCTTGAGGGCTCGTCTGAGCACATACAATGAGAGGGGGGGAGTGGCAATAACAGTCGGGGTGAGAGTAGTGATAACGGGGGACATGAGCTAGTACGAGTAGGTGACATTTCTTGTCCTTTACCGTTGAGTGAGTTGGGTGCAGTAGAGAGCAAGATTCCGAGCCAGGGAGAGCCTAAAGAAGTTCTAGAGTCTCCTACTCCAGTCCCATGCCCAAGGTCCTTGCCTGCTTCGACTCCGGGGACACCTTCATCTTCAGGTGACACTATTCGTGACACTATTCCTCTCATCAATATCCCTATTCCTCCTACTAATATTCTTGTCCATGATATTACTGTTAGGAGAACCACTCGCAGCAAAGTTGGGGTTTCCCCAAACAAATATGGTTTTTCTCCTGATAGGTTTCATCCCTATGATATTGCTAATTCCATCTCGTACTCTCATATACTTCCTAAGCATTGAGCATTCATTGTATCTTTGGACATTGTCTCTATTTCTAAGTGTTGGCAGGTGGCTAAAGAAGATTCGAGATGGAAAGCGGCAATGATAGAAGAGCTTGAGGCTCTTATAAAGAATAAAACGTGGCGTCTTGTACCACTACCACCTGGTAAGAAGGCCGTTGGATGTAAGTGAGTATTTACTGTGAAGCAGAACCCCAATGACAAAGTGGAGGGCTATAAGGCACGACTAGTAGCCAAAGGATACAGCCAGATATATGGGATTGATTACGATGAGACGTTTGCACCCGTGGCAAAAATGAGCACAGTCAGAACTTTGGTCTCTATAACAGCAAATAAAGGGTGGAACTTGCATTAGCTCAATGTGAAAAATGCATTTCTTTATGGTGATCTGTAAGAAGAGGTGTACATGGAGATACCTCCAGGATTTGGCACCAGTCAAACTGAGGGTCAAGTTTGCAAACTTAAGAAATCATTATATGGTTTGAAACAATCTCCTCGAGCCTGGTTTGACAGGTTCAGGAAGGCCATGATTGGCTTGAGTTATCAACAAACCAATGCCGACCATACTGTATTCTTCAGACATGATGGGAGTCATACGACGATGCTAGCAGTATATGTGGATGACATGATCATTACAGGTGATGATGAGAGCGAGATTGCAAAATTGAAGGTGAGACTCGGCAAGGAGTTTGAAGTAAAAGATTTGGGCAAATTGAAATATTTTCTTGGAATTGAGATAGCTCGTGGGCCCAAGTGAATTGTTCTATCCCAACAAAAGTATGTTCTAGATTTGCTCCAGGAAACAGGTATGTTGGGTTGCAAGCCCGCAAAAATGCCCATTGACCAGAGTGTATTAAAGGTTGGCAGGTCGAATTATATACCTAAATCATACTCAACTTGATATATAATTTGCTGTGAGTGTGGTTAGTAGGTATATGCATGACCCTAGAAAGGATCACCTGGATGTCGTACACCAAATATTGAGGTACTTCAAGAATTCACCAGGAAAATGGTTGATCTTTAGAAAGAATTAACATCTTGATATCAAGGGATACTGTAATTCAAACTTGGTTAGTTGTGTGGATGATAGGCGATCCACATCCGGTTATTGTATGTTTGTAGGAGGCAACCTAGTCTCTTGGCAGTACCCTGGTGTATGTTGTTTGCAGATGACATTGTTTTAGTTGCAGAGACAAAGGAGGAGGTTAATATTAAGTTGGGAGTGTTGGAGGGTAACACTAGAGGCCAAGGGACTACGCTTGAGTCGATCGAAGACGGAGTATATGGCGTGCAATTTTGCTAATTAAGCGGAGGAAAGTGGAATGGAAGTTATGATTGCGAACCAAGCACTCCCGCAAAAAGATTGTTTCAAATATCTAGGATCCATTATCCCAAAGGATGGAAGGATTGAAGGTGATGTTACCCATCGTATCAAAGTTGGATGGATGAAATGGCGATCAACTATGGGTGTGCTATGCGATAAGAAATTTCCACTAAAGTTGAAGGGGAAATTTTATAGGATGGTTATAAGACTGGCAATGCTCTACGGGTGTGTTGGGCTATGAGAGTGTCAC
>JAOWBN010229572.1:0-12677 GCA_028565015.1 Pinguicula moranensis
AAAACTGAAAACGCACCTGCTTTCCAAATGTAAAAGGCACATACTTATACTTAACCATATGCAGAAGTTGTCTCTTCATCGTGGCAATGAAGAGAACCACCCAGTAGAATAGTAGAATTGGCCAGAACACAGGCACATCAAAGGCACTGAAGAATGTCAGAACAAATGCGATGCAAAAGGCCTTGGTAAGTGAATGCCTGCAGATGGAAGTACCGAAAACTTCAGACATTCATTTTGGGGATCAATTTACAAACTGGTGTCAGTAACAGAAAAAAACTTGGAGAATTTTTATAACTGGGTAGAGTTTTTTATAACGCGATAACAAGTTCTTCACCAGAAAAAAACTTGAAGAATTCTCACAAGTCCAATCGCCCACATGTTCTCACAGTATAGTTTTATAGCAAGCTAAACGTGGTTAATCACAATGGCCTGTAAGGAAAAACACTCACATTTGTACCAGATACATCACAAAGAAACATTGGAAGAACAACCGAAAATTATTAAGTGGGCAATCATTCACAAAGAATTCGAATCTGCCAGTAATATTTGAGATATAGCTACAGAAATAGCATCCTAACTTTATCTAATATTGGAGGAAGAATACATAACACAGAACTAGCAAACCTCTGCAATCATAACCATCATCTTTAGGATGCATCAAATCACGAACACCCATGAACATGAAGAATGCACATTTACTACACATTGAGTACGTTTTCATTTCTACCACATTGGCTTATTTATTTAGTTCAATTTCAGACAAGCTATTTGGCACTTCTTAAGATGCATTGAAAGTAAATCATTACTGGCCAATCCAGAAGCCACATGATAGACTTGGCTGCTTACACTATGTTTCATCATGGTTTGGTTATTGACACTCGACTCTAATGTGACTCAAGTCATTTAAACAGGGCATTAACCCAAATTTACCAAATGCACACCAGCATACCTATAAGGAAACAATACTTTTCCCCAACTATTAATAAAAATCTGAATTGGAAACAACTTACAAAGGCAACTAGATATAGTATCCACACCCTAATTCACGCATTGACACACCAAAGCACATGCATCAGATAAAAAATGCAGCAATCAACGGTAAGAAAATTGATTTAGGTTATACCGATGCTAAATTTCCATCTCACCAGAACTTAAACTCCGGAAGGCGGCGGACGAAAGGGCGGAACTCATCGGAGCCGCGAGTAGGTAGGGATGGGCCGTCGGAGAGCTCCTGGATCTCAGGGTCCACCATCGGCGAGAGAAACGCTATGAGAAGTTGGAGGATGTGGATTCCCAGTCCGTACGTGATGATGTAGAAACCCTCGATTAGGTAAACGCGCACAGCGTAAATGAATGCGATCGCCGAGAGGAAGATCCAGCGGTACAGAACCAGCGGCGTTGATTTGTCCAGAACGTGCTGGTACCGCCGCCATACTAAGTGGCTGAAATGCGTGAAGGCGGAGTTGGTCGTGTTGTCGTCGGCGACGACGGCTCCGCCACCGTTTCTCATTATTATATAATGATTCTTTAATCGGAGGGCTTCAAAACAATTCTATTTATCTGAAAGATATAACTGAAAAAGAAAAACTCTAAACGCCACGCCTCTTATCTCGCATAATCTTTTTTTAGATTTTATAGCTGTCAAAATTTAAAAATAATATATTATTATTAATTGTTATGAATTGGGCTTGACATTGGGCCTATTTTTATCGAACATAGGCCGAGTTGGTTCTGGGCAATCTGCTTAGGATCTGCAGCATTTTTCTCAGCTTGTATAGAAAGCCCGGTCTATGGAGTGGAATAATATGAAGTAGTTAATCCTGGCCATCCACATAATTTTGGGCCAAAAGCAGAAGGAAACTAAATCAGCCCAAGTAAGAAGTTCAACGAACGAAACCTTTTCTTTATTAATTAAATAAACATAAAAACTCATTTGTAAGTTTTAGGTAAAAATAGATACCTTATCCATAAATTTGTAATTAGGGACTGGTTTAGGCACCAGATGTTTGTTTGTTTTTTTGGTAATTTTTAGGCACCCCTGCTGACCCACATCAATCCGCCACTACAACTTTATCCAGTATATTCCTAACTAGGTTGGGGTCTGGAGGGTCTGATGTACGCTGTCTTAACTTTGTAATTATACAAAGAGGCTGTTTCCATTTTGCGACCCAGACGGGTATTAATCCCTGGACCTCACAATAATGAGGTTTAGTTGCTCAACACTTGAGCCACCAGGACTTTGATACATCAATCCGCCACTGGATCCTTTACAATTGGGAACAAAGGCTTCTCTTGTATTCTAAATATCAATTTTCAATTCATTATTTTCAATTATGTGTTATTTAGCCAAGAAAGTAATAACAATAATAATATCCAGCTCCTTGAATCTCGCCCCAATCTTGGGAGAATTGTGATGGATTGGTCTTAATTCCACACATGTCCAGCTCATTTTTGCACATGGTGAAAATAAGTTCCGATCGGCGAAATTTATCCACATGAGCGTCGCCGTTTTTCAATGAGGCATACAACACACGTTTTCATTAATTGGCATTTTCATTTTGAGACGACAACAAAATCATTTGGACAACTCACATTTGACCAAGTACGAAATCCCCTGATTGGAATTGGAACCCAGCTGTAAATTTGTATAAGCAGCAAGTTTCATGGCTTTGGCATTATTGTACGCCGTTTTTATGAATCAATAATTGATTTTGAACATTTAATGGCATCTCTTTAAGTTTGGAAATGGAAAGTGTTCTAATTCCATCCGATCCAAACACAAAAAACGAAAAAAAGGGGAAAGAAAAAGCAGAAGCCCAAGACATGAGTTGGTTCCTTTTCCTTTTCTGCTCTTCGTTTTGTCCCAAGCAAGACGGAATCACAGATGGCTTGTTACTAGAGCAAAAGATGTGGATGTAGAGACGATTTCTAGTACAAGTTATTAGAGAAAATAGAGATACCTTCTTTTTTTATTATTAAAATATTTATTTAGGGTTACTTTGTGCTCTCCTGCAAAAACATAGAAAGTGTTTACTTACATATCTATAATATCACATTGCACTAGACCAACCCGCCTCCAAAACACTATCGGATATGTTGTATGAAATTACCAAAAACCCTTATTTTAAATTAAGTGATCTGAACCTTGTGTCTGCCTTCTAATACTGTGACTGAGAATGTGACATGTGTTTAAATGCTTTATTTAATCTGACCGCCCAACCGGTATTTGATCCTATAGTTGCTACTGTTTACTACTTCAACTTCGGTTACAATTTCAACCGTCCACTTCCCAAAGAAGCTGAATTCGAAACGGTCGAATCCATTCTAATTGTTACCTATCTGACAGAATCCGATGGCTAGCATCAAGTGTTGCAACCAGTGTAATCCACATCATTCACTCGAGAGAAGATCCACATGCTTACTTACGAACGGCAAATCCATAGCGTCGATCCAGTCTAATCCAACGGCCATCATCTGTTGACATCATATGGTATATAAACTTCAGTGTTCGTGGAATGACACAATTAATCATTCTTTTGCAATCTATCTCTCAACTCAAACCCTCGACTGATCTCTCTTTCTCTCCATCGCATGAACTCTTGGTTCTCGTCCTTACGATTGAATCTAGCTTTTCTGATCAGCCGATTTGTGTTGTTGTTGTGTGATTTTGTCATCACATTGTTTTTTACCTTTTGGGGTATATATTTAGCCATTTGAGGGATTGGTCGATATTTTGAGTTGAGAGTTGTATTTTCAAACTTTTTTGGCGACTTTGAATGGTTAATCTAAGCTACAGGAGCACCAAATTCTTGAGCTTAATGTGGATTATCCGAAATGAACCACGGGTATTACATCGACTCTCCTTAAATTTCTTGTCATTACTTTTTTTGAATATTTACTTGTTTTAACGTCTACTAACTATTTATTGAGTTTTTTCTTAAAAAAATCCGACAAATTGCCAACAGTGATGCGTTGAGAGTGGAACATTAGTCGGATCTGTACGAGAAAATTAAGATCTAACCAAGGAGTTAAATTTGATCAAACATCCTAGAGAAATCTAGGATCGGTCTAATTCAATTTATTTTTTCCGCCATCTATTTACTTATTTTGGCTCGTCACCATTAGGCTTGGGATCTGAAAACTTTATTATTTTACCTAAGTACGCAGCTTAAAGGGACTACTGTGTGAGATGTGAGGCTTATAGCCTTGCATTTTCTGTGAATCTTGCTGATCTTTGAGTGCTTTGTGATAATTTCATGAAGCATATTGTTGAAACTACTTGTTTCTAAAACTGTCTGTAGTGAGAACAAAATTGGGTGAATTACTGCTAAGGATCTGCTTTACAAAATGACTACTAGAATAGAGATTTCCATGTTTGACAGAAAATGTGACTTTAGTACCTGGTCTAGACGAATGAAAGTTATCTTGTCTCACAATAAAATTCACTACACACTGAAAGATGACATTAAACTATTGTCTAAAGAGGCGAAGAAATAGTAGATTAAATCAAAGAGGATGCCTATAATTTGATAATTCTAAACTTGTCTGACTATGTGTTTAGAAAAATAGATGTAGCTGACTATCCATTAGCTCTTCGGAACAAATTGAACACCATGCATGTTTCAAAATTTGCTACAAACTTAATTAAGATAAAAGGGTCACTATTTGGTTTTAGAACGAATCCTGCTAGGTCTATTGATGAAAATTTAGATGATTTCTTTAAACTTTCACAACCATTGAAAGAAACTAATTATGACTTATATGATGAGAGTCTTGCTATGATTCTCTTGAATTCTATGACTGATGATTTCTTGGTAGTTAAGAATGCATTACAATTGGACTAAAATCTGTAGGGTATAAACACATTTCGGAATTTTTTGAGATTTCTCAAATTCAAAGCTATAAATCAAAACATAAACCCTTAAATACGTGTATAACAAGATCTTGGTGCAAGGATTAGCAAAACCTACCTTGATTTCCTCGGATTTGGAACGAGCCCGTGCAAAATCGTGACCATTGGATCACGGTAATCTCCAACGAAGGAGATCTCTACCACAAGCACCCCTGGCGAACAAAATCAGGATGTTAGACCCACTATTGTGACACTGCGATGGAGCTCTCTTCTCAATCGCCGGAGTCGTGAAGACGTGAAGTTATCTCAATTTCGCCTGAGTTGTGTTTTTTCCCGTCGGAAAACCTTGTAACTCGAACAAGATGAGAAGTGTTTTTATGTCTCATCTTAGGCTCGTAATTAATCAAGCCCATTTGAGACATAAGTAATTGGGCTCGAAATTATTTGAAAACTTACCTTCATAACCCCTCGGTTAAAAGGAATTTTTTGATAATCTCACATAATACACATTAATCATTTATAATTATGAATATCTCAGATAACTGAATTAATACTACTTGACTTTGCTGATGACACAAACACAATCCATACATAAAGTCAATATGGGTCAAGTCCAATACTATGCACCCCGTACATTTGTGTTCATGTGATTAAATAAATACTTCGTATCAATTATTTGTGAAACATGATAATACTTTAATCCACATGCTAGTTCATATAGTCATCTTGTGTTCCTTTGCTAATGACATAAGCCTAGAGACTGATTTGGAGATTTGATTATAATTCATGGAGTCCCACAATTCAAGTTATCAACTCAAATGATCCATAATATATACAAAACTTTAGGAACAGAATGATATATACATCATTCAAAATGAAACCAATAAGTGCACCATCAAAAAATTGGTGCTTTAGGTCACTATTCAAACAAAATCCAGAGAAACTAAATTTAAAAACTATAGGAACTCTATTAATGCTCTGTATACCAATGTGGAGACTGAAATATAGGTATAAGATAGATAAGGGAGACAATAAAAAAGAAACTCACTAAGAATGTTGTTCAACATGGCAATAAATGAAATGTGAAGTTTACTGCACTGTAAAGAACCTAGCCATACAATCTCATACTGCTATAGGTTGAGAATAAAGGAGAAACGCCAATATGAATTAAATATTTTTGTCTCTAATAATTCATCTGATAATGATGCAAGTGAAGTATTGTAAGTTTCCTCTTACCTTTCTGAAGTGCTTACTGTGAGTAAAAATCTTTTGTTTGAAGAGTGGCTACTATACTATGGGTGTACATTTCATGTGTTCTCATAAAAGTTGGTTTGAAGATTTAGATGAAACTAAAAAAGGAATTGTATATATGGGTAATCATAAAGTGTGCTCCGTAGAAAGGACATGGACTATAAGCCTAATTTTGCTAGGAGAAAAACGTGTTAGTATCACCAATGTGAGATATATTTCTTATTTAAAAAGAAACATGATTTCATTAGGAGCTTTAGAAGAAACATGATGCTCTTTTAATATTGTAAATGGTGTTTTAATTGTAGTCAAATCTGACAAACCATTTTTAACAGGAACAAGAAAAAAAAATGAACTCTATTTTTTAAATAGGAAACACATTGATCATATTGATAATTGTGCCTTGACAACTACTATACATCTGAAAACTCAAAACTTTAGCACCTTAGACTGGGACATATGAGCATAAAAAGTTTAAAAGCTTTGCACTATGTGGGTTATTTAGGAAAGCATGCTATAAATGACTTTGAATTTTGTAAAGCTTGTGTATTTGGAAAGCAACATAAAACTAAAGTTACCAAAAGGCATGCATTTTTTAAAATCCATACTTGAATATTTGAATACTGATCTATGAGATCCTGAACCCATTCCTACTCATGGTGGTGCTAAATATTTCATGTCCTTAGGTGATGACTTTAGTAGAAAGGTGTTGGTGTTTTTGTTACACAGTAAAGATGAAGCATTTGTAAAGTTCAAAGAATGAAAAACAATTGTTGAAAATCAAACTGAAAAAAAAGAATTAAATTTATGAGAACCAACAACAGTTTGGAATTCTGTAACTCTGCTTTTGATGCTTTGTATTTTGAATATGGCATAACAAGACATAGGACTGTTAGGTATACTTCTCAGCATAATGGGGTGGTCGAACGTATAAATAGAACTTTGCTTGATAAAGTAAAATACTTGCTTGTGACCTTTGGATTAAACAAGTCTTTTTGGTAAGAGGCACTGAGCAATATTTCATATTTGATAAATAGAAACCCTTTAGCTTCTTTGGACTTAAAAGGCTCTGGCTTGTTTGGTTCGATAGAACCCAGAATCTGGCTCATTTAATGGTGTTTGGATGTGCAACTTATGCATATACAAAGTCTGATCAATTAGAACGCCTTCTTTAGAAATCAAGAAGGCACGAAAGACTATAGATTATGGGATAAAAATGTGCCTGGTATTAAGATTTTTATTAGTAGAGATGAGATCTTTAACGAGTCTCATTTTCCCTGCTTACCTTTTAATTCTGCTGAGATTTCAAAAGAGGTGGGGCCTAGGGAGGCTTCTTTTCAGGTGTGATGGACATAACAGTTCTCTTATAGGAACCTGTACAATTTGAGGACCCATACTTAATTCAGGAATCCTCAGAACCTGATCAGATTCCAACAGATCCCGCTTACAGTATTGCCCTCAATAAGGGGATTAGAACTAAGAAAGTACCAGTGAGATGTGTAAACTTTGCTGAATTGATTGATTATGCCTTTCTATTGGTGACAACCCTAATGTGATTGAACCTAATACCTATAACTCTTCTATTACCTTTGAGAACTCTGAAAACTCGAAAATTGTTGTCTAATGAAATGAACTCTCTTGATAAGATTCACACTTGGTATGTGGTGCCTAAACCTTCTAATCCTTGCTTATTTAAGGCTAGACCGGTAGCAAAAGGTTTCTCACAAAATGGAGTGGACTACAATAAAATATTTTCTCCAGTTGTGAAATATAAGACTATTAGAGTAATGCTTTTATGTGGCCTGTCATAACCTTGAACTTAAACAACTTGATGTAAAGATTGTTTTTTTAAATGGAGATATAGAAGAGAATTTATATGAATCACCCTTAGGATTCAGAGATGCTACGAAACCTTACTGTGTTTGTTTACTAAAAAGATCTCTATATGGTTTAAAATAGGACCCAAGACAATGGTATAAGAAATTTGATGCCTTTATGATCAACCTAGGGTTTACAAGAAGTAGTTATGATATATGTTTGTATTTTTAACATTCTTCTGACTTCTTTATGTTTCTACTCCTATATTTGGATGACATGCTCTTGATTAGCCAATCTAAACTTGATATTGAGAAATTGAAGTGTGCCTTAAACTCTGAATTTCAAATGAAGGACTTAGGGAAGCTAAGAATATTTTAGGAACAGAAATGATCAGAAACTGAGACTTAGGGACATTAAAACTACATCAACACTCATACATGCAAAAACTGTTTAAGAAATTTCTGTTGCAGAATTGTAGACCTGTTTCTCTGCCTCTAGCTGCACACTTTAAACTATCTAAAGAACAGTGCCCCACAACATTCTCTCCGAGTACTATCTTACCTTGCCCATGTCTCTTCGGCTCTAACATTACCACCAAGAATCTTTGGTTGTTCGGTTTTTGTTTGTATTCAAAAAACTGATAGAATGAAACTTGATCCATATGCCATCAAGTGTGTCTTTGTAGGATACGAGGTTCACAAAAAAGGGTACCGATGCCTAGATCCAACCACTAGCCACATCTATACAATAATGAATTGTTACTTTCTTGAGACCGAATACTACTATGTCACCCAATCCCTTAGTTAGGGTGAGCAAAGTAAGCATGATCCGATGAATTGACTTATTAGTCCCACAACTGTGCCTACTACTAGTCCGCAAAGCTGAGTTAAAGTCAACATAGAGCATGTCATCATCCACATAGAACATACTTCACTGATAGAAGATCACCCATGAGTATGTGCTCTGGAAACTGAGATGCAAGCTTTGGAAAAGAATGATACTTGGGAAAAGTGCAAATTACCCATGGGAAAATGTCCTATAGGATTTAAATAGGTATGTACAAAATAGCATAACTCTGATGAATCTGAGATATTTTCTCCATTCACGAAGATCGATACCATACTAGTGTTATTCTCAGTTACTGCAAATCTAGATTGGCCACTTTAACAATTCGATGTAAAGAATGCATTCCTTTATGGAGACCTCAGGGAAGAAGTATACATGGCAACCCCAGCAGGATTTTTCGAGAAATTCCAAATTAACGAGGTATGCAAACTAAAAAGGGCTCAATATGGGCTAAAATAGTCCACACAGGCATGGTTTGGACAATTTACGTTGGCAATGAAGAAATACGGATATAAACGGAGCAACTCATACCATACCCGGTTCCTTAAACAGAATGGAAACTACTGACTTGTTTGATCATTTATGTGGACGACATGATCATAACTGGAGATGACACTACAAAAATGATAGTCCTTCGAACAAAAATTGTCCAGAGAAATCGAGATGAAAGATTTGGGAGAACTAAAATACTTCTTGGGTATAGAAGTTCCAAAATCAAAAAAAGGAATTTTTTATATCACAAAAGAAGTACGTTCTTGATCTCCTTGCAGAAACAAGACTGATGGATTGCAAGACAACAGCCACTTCGGCCATGGTAAACCACAAATTACAAATGATTGAAGGAACCCCCTCGCTAACAAAGAGAGATACCAATGCCTAGTGGGAAAATTGATCTATCTAGCTCACACTCGACCAGACACAGCCTATGCAGTTGGGTTCATGATCCAGTTCATGCACAACCCCCAAGAAGAATGCATGGCGGCAACACTGAGAATTATCCACTACTTGAAGGGACCTTCTGTAAGGGTAATAAACTACAGAAAGAATGGACATCTAGACATTTTTGGATAAACTGATGCTGACTTGGCCAAAAATCTGGTTGATCGGAGATCTGCTACAGGATACTTCATACTCGTAGGAGGAAACCTTGTGACATGGAGAAGCAAGAAACAAAAGGTTATGGCATTATCAAGTGCAGAAACGGAATTTCAAGGGGTCGATCGGGGACTAATCCAAATTATATGGTTAAAAGAAACTATTGGCTGAGATAGGGCGACCAGTTTCTAGAGCTTGCCCACTGTGATGCGATAATAAGGCTGCAATCAGTATTTTAAAGAATCTGGTACAACACAACTGGACAAAACATGTTGAAATAGATCGACGCTTCATCAAATAGAAGATTGAAGAAACGATTGTGAGTTTGCCATTCGTCATAGTTGAAGATCAACTTGCAAACATTCTAACAAAAGCAGTGGCCATTCAAGCCTTCTCAAAAGAACTATCCAAGTTGGGAATTGAAGGTCTTCCAATTCAACTTGAGGGGAAGTGTTAAAATAGGAAACAAATAAGATTTCAAGGTGATTAAAACTCTAAAAAGGAATTGATCAAATTATAATAATCTTTCCTTGAATCTCAAAATCTTCCTTAAACAGAAAACTAGAAAATCTGTAAATCATTGTATACAATGAAGAGATGTATACACGGGATTAATGGGAAAGATCCAATCTTGATTCAAAACAAACCTATCAACTAATTCATGTCTCTCCCCATTCCACATCACTCGATTACGTTCTCCATACTCTTATGTGGCCTTCGCATCTCTCCTTATTGCCAAATCTCAGCTCACTCCCCATCTCAATTATGTGGTTGTTCATGGATGCGTCCTATCAAGCACGCATCACCCTCATTTGCACACTCTCCTTCCTTATTACCACCCCTTGTATAATCCCATACTCCACTACCTCCAAGGGTAATTCCGGTCGGGATGACAAATCTGCTTCCCCCTTTATCATGGTATGCCCTCTATTTTCTCTAGAGAAATTATGCTTGTAGTACTACTTGAAAAAAATTATTTCGCTGCATTTCTCAACAAATTATTAGAGAATACAAAGGTGTCTGCAATGACCGTAGGCAAAGTTTAGTAAGTAATCGAGGTAAACAAAATGGGATAAATGAGACACTTTTTTGGCACAAAAAAGACCACTATTAAGAAAATATCAAAATATCTTACACAATCAAACAAATAAAATAAAATGGAATGTAGAGGTAACTGAATAGTCAGCAGGCAGCTCTACCAAGAAAAACAGAGAGAGAGAGAGTCAACAACATCATGAAATGAGAAATGATCACTCGCTCCAAGATAAGTAAGACGGTCTTAACCAAAGTTGACTTCATGATACACATATTGAACTTGAAGGGAGAATTAGATTGAAACAAGTCATTGGTTTGTAAAGTTTGTGTTTGTCTCACTCTCATACATAAAATTCATGAATTTCTAAGATAAATATTCTCAAATTTTTATATGATATCGGAGCAGTGGTAGATCTAGTAGGTTCGACAAGAGAGGGCGCAAACGGCATATCATTTGTTTTCAAAAACAATATAATAATAGTTTATATATTCTTATTATAATAATTAAGAGTATTCTAAAAATAATTAGTGTATTACAATTCTTTTGATATCTAGAAAATTTTTAACAGAAAAATGATGTTTTTATGAGATATTTATTGATGATCAATCAGTATATAAACAGAAGAAGATAGTCAAATAGAATTTCCAAAAAGAAAGATTCATATAAGACTGCTAAACCAAAAGCCAATAACTAGGCTTGGGCATTCGGAATTCGGAAATGGAAATTTTCAATCCAATCCGAAATTATTTCGGAAATGGAATGTAATTTCCGAATCAATCCGTATTTCATTTCAGAATTTGGGATTCGAAAATTCAGAATTTTTGAACAATAATAAAAATTTAAAAAAAAATTGAAATTCAAAAATATTTCAAAGAACTAGAAAAAGTATTTTGGAAATTCGAATTTTTTTAAAAAAGTTCAAAAATTCGAAAATCCACCCTATATTTTCGATTCGATCCAAAATATAATTCGAAACTAAAATTATATTCCGATCCGAAATCGAAATTCAGAATTCAAAAAATTTCAAAAATCAGAATTTCTGAATTCCGATTGCTCAACCCGAGCAATAAGAAACCCAAAACCCTAAAACTAATCCAATATACAATAAAACTACGAAAAAGGCATTGACCTTAATGACAACATAAAATAAAAATAAAAAAAAAGTAGTGCCTCTTCACCATCTTCCTTCTTCTCCCTCATCTTCCTTCTTAAATCATATTTTCTTACTTCTAGAATCAGCAAACTTGGGGGTATTTTGTGCAGCTTTCTTATGCTTATAATTGGCTTATAAGAACCTTTTTTCAAAAAATGATGAATGATTTTTTGAAAAATAAATTTATAAGCCAATTATAATTTTAAGAAGACTGTACAAAACACGGTGTTAGACCAAACAAATAGTTTGTAACTCCAAAATGACCCTGGATATATAACTCAAAACTTCCCACTGACAAATCCGCCCCTAATACAAATCCCTGGGCGCCACTTGTAAAACCGCCCTTGTATCGTAGCCATTGAAACAATATATTAATGTTTTGGTTTCAATTATCAGTTAATTTTGCTGCATATAATGTTGTGACACTATTGTGACTTTTTTGGTAGAAGAAAAAAAATTGTCGAAGAACACTGTAAGCAATTATTATGCTAGTCACATCACAAGTAGACAAAAATAGAATTGGCGAAGATTTCGACATTCGTTCGCCTTTGAACAAGTCAAGACTCATGATTCCTTGCTCAGGCATGGATTTTATTTATTTGTCAAACAGCGTTATAGTTTTCTTTGTG
>JAOWBN010229583.1:0-12677 GCA_028565015.1 Pinguicula moranensis
ATATTTTATGATATCAATCGGAAAACGGTGCAAGATGGGTCAAACCCATAACGCCTGTTTTTCCAAAATGAGTGGTGTGTCCCGTGTAAAATGGCACGTTTACCCACCTGCACCGCCCGTATGCCTTCCACTAGTCACCCCTGCAATGATAGATTCTAAAAGAGAAATTAACAATAATTCATATACAAATAAGGGTTGACGCCAATGTCATATCCAAACCTGTTGTTCAGGTTGTACTATTTTTATTTGTAGCTATCGAGAACAATCGTGGGAGGCACCCTAGAACCATCCACATAACCATATATCCTCCCTATTTACAATATAACTTTCCATGTTATTGTTGAACCATTACACTGAGCATACATACTTATACAAATCTTTCCTCCATCTAGATTCTTATCCCGTGGTAGTGATTGTCCAATCTCTATCGAAACCCTCTGGGTGTAGATAGACTGATTGGATTGTCTTACTGACAAGACTATAAGGCTCACTTAAAAATTTTCATAACCATTTTTCAAACAGTACTAGATTAAAGAGTTCCATATTCTTAATTCTCAGTCATCCCTGATCTATTGTTTGACGGATAATGTCTCACTTTATCATGTGCATAAGGTTTGCTTCCTGAGTTGTTCCTCCTCATAGGAATTTGGATTGTATTCTCCTTACAGTATCGAGGACTTACATTGGCGCTTTAAATATAAATAGATAGCATGTCCCCAATCTTGTTAGAGTAAAATTAATAAGTCAGATTCTGCCCCCGAAAGTGAGATGAACATTTTTCTCAACTTCGGATTCTGCTCTATAGCTTTTTCTATGACCAGTTATCATGTGGTTATTCTTTCCGGGTTAGCGTCCAAGGCAAGCCAAGATAATTCTTCCTATCAGTGGCAGATGAAAGGGGGCTAACGTGGTGCTCCCATCCCTTGCCCCCTCGATTTTAAATATGTAGGGGTTGGGGGCTCTCCCAACCCTTACCCCTACATCTCTACTATTTTTTTAATTTTTTAATATAATTATTTTAAAATTTTGAGCTCGGCATTTACCTAGTTTTAGGTCCTCTCCCTAAGATTTATGGATCTCCACCGATTCCTCGTTGGTCAGGAATCTTTTAACACCTCACTCCCCACACCCACAAATTTGACTCTCGCCTTCTTTCTTTCGAAATTTTGGCTCCACCCAAGTGCTAAATTAAACAAGTTAGAACATTATATAATAGAGTTTAAAAACGTTTTTGGTTGGAGGTGCTAGCTTTGTAGTTTGTGGTGTTACTATGCCCTTAAATTTATGTTGAAAACTCAGCATCCACTTGCAATGGATTAGGAAATAAAAGGGGAAGTGCTACAAGACATTCACAATGAGTTGGTATTTTTTTTGTTTTGGAGTCGTTCAAGCCCACGTTCTCTTGACTTATTGATTTTCTATCTTCGCCCCTTCCACAAGTTCTTTCCTATTCAAATTTGCCTCTAGCTAAATAATTCATGATCTCCTTTTTCTAATTTGTTTCAATATTTTAATTTGTAAAATGACTGTGATACAGTAATAAAAAAATTTGTGGACAGCCCATGTTGCCAATTGAGTGACTTTGGATTCTCTTCCAGAAACAGTGGGTTATGGGCATCGTTCGACACTTTTGTAGGAAAAGGATAAAATGTCACTCCACTCACAAAATTATAGTCTTAAATTTAAATCAATTTTTGGGTTTAGTAATCGTATGGAGTTTTAGCAACTGTTGAACTTGGACTAATAGTGTAGGGACGGTTCCGTTGACATTACTTGTGACATAATTTGTGACAATGTTTCATTAAAAGTCTATGTTTGGGGTCTGTAGGGGTTAAGGTTTGGAGTTTAAGATTTAGATTTTAGATATTTGGGTCTTAAAATTTATATTTTTGAATTTAGGGCTTAGGATTTAAGGTTTTTTAGGATTTATAACCCTAAACCCTAAAACTTAAAAATTTTAAACCCTAAAAAACTATAAACCCTAAGCCTTAAATCTAAAAATATAAACCCTAATATCTAAATATTTAAAAATCTAAACCCTAAACTCTATTGTGTCACAAATAATGTCAACGGATCATTCCCCAATAGTGTGAAAAATTAAAGAAATAAAGATGAGAGGAACATCAAGAGCAAAAGTGTTTGTCAAGATTGTGCATATGTCTGTCGCTTCTGTTCCTCAGCAGCATTCTTGAGGAAATGATCCCATCCACTGTCGGGGCTTGTATCTAAATAATCATAGGGGACAACGGTTTTCAAACCGGGCCGTATTCCGCGATGACTTTCGACAATCTTCAAGTCTAGCCCATTCTCTACTTGTGTTGCCTTTGCTTCTAGTTCTTCCCAGGAAAACATGAGAGGAAGGGTGGTGTAGAAGCTGCAAACTGAGAGTATTCAAAGTTTGTTTGCAGAGTGGCGCGGATGAAAAGAGAGATGTGCGAGGAAGACGCTTGGACCAATAGTCGCACGATCATGTCGGATCAAATGGTTGCTGCTTGTCACCCTCCAGAATAGAGTGTTGCAGAATGGATTCTGCTCTGTTTTGATAGCTGGAACTTATGGAGTGATCTGCATTGCGGAATGTCAACATCCCCTCCTCAAGAGGAGCATTCCAGAGGCTCATCTTGAAGAACAAACTAATGAACTGTGAACAGGATAAATTTTTGGTGAAAGAATCTGCAAGCTGCAGCATGGTATTAATATAACTTGGGATGATGTAGCCAACTTTGAATTGGTCCCGGACCACATGACAATCAATTTTAATATGTTTCGTGCGCTCGTGGAAGACCGGATTTGCAGTGATAGCAATCGCAGCTTTGCTATCGCACCATAGTCTGACTAGAAGAGGTGAGATCCAATTAAAATCCTGAAGCATGAATTTTAACCACAATAGTTCACGCACTGTTGCAGCCATCGCGCGATACTCGGCCTTAGCTGAGGAGCAGGACATGGTTTTTTTTTGTCTTCCAGGATATCAAACAGGAGCCAAAGAAGACACAAAAACCTGTTAAAGAGTGTCGTGTTGTCTTGCAGCTTCCACGGTCAGCGTCACAATAAGCTTCTAGCTTAAAGGTTGAATGTGCTGGATAGAACAGACCTATATTCATATGTCCAGATAAATATTTCAATACATGAACAGTGGCTTGCCAGTGAAAATCACGAGGGGAGTGCACAAATTGACTGAGTTGTTGGACGACGTGTGTAAGATCTGGCCGTGTGTAATTAAGATAGAGTAATCGTCCAATTAGGCGCCTGTACTTTTTAGGGTGGTGATTTGTCTTCATCAACCGCTGAAATTTCAATCCTTGCGGGAGTAGAAACTGAATGGCAGTCTATATAGCCTGCATCAGTGAGTAATTTTGTGATATACCTTTTCTGGTTTATGTAAAGACCTTCAGTGTAACGTGCCAGCTCCATCCCCAGGAAGTACCAGGCTTCACCAATGTCCTTGACAGTGACGGTATGATGCAAAAATTCCTTCACTCGATTCAATTGCTGCAAATCTGATCCGGTTATCAGGATGTCATCCACGTAGACAAGGAGGAAAAATTGATGTGTGGATTGTTGCAGGGTGAAGAGGCAGTTGTCATTATGAGACTGCTGAAACCGTATTGCTTGAGGCCATTGGTGAACTCTTGGTTCCATTTATGGGACGCCTGCTTAAGGCCATACAAAGACGTTTTCAGCAAACACACCTATCCTTTTTCAACTTTGTTGTAGCCTTGAGGAGGATGCATAAATACTTCTTCCTGAAGAGTTCAATGTAAGAAGGCATTATTCACATCTAAATGATGGATATGCCAATCTTTGGAAGTAGCAACAACCAAGAGTAAGCAAGCTGTCACGACCTTTGCAACAGGACTAAAGATTTCTCCAAATCCTGTCCTTCTATTTGATTGTAGCCTTTAGCAATCCACAGATCTATTTCATTCACAACCTATTGCTCTTTTTCCTTCAGGAAGTGTTGTGAGATCCCAGGTATGATTCTCTTTTGGTGCTCTAAGCTCCTCTTCCATAGCTTGTATCCACTTTTGATTTTTGCGTGCCTGCCTGAAATGTTTAGGCTCATGTATTGCAGACAAGTTAGCCATGAAGTCAAGATATGCGTTGGTAAAACCATACTGTGCATCAGAGGGAAGAGGTGAGTTGTTTGGGTTTGATAGACAGAAGAGGTCGGTGTCATAGTCCTTTAGAAGGGTGGATGGTGCTCTATTTCTCTGACTTCTACGAAGAGGCATGATAGAAAGATTTTCTGGTAATAAAGATGAGTCATTTGGTGCAATAGGGTGATCAGGTTGATTGGTAGAGCATTGTATTCGTGAGCAGGAGGAGGAGAATGAACGGCAGTGACTGGCACTTCAGGAGCAGATGTGGAGTCAGCTGGTTATGAAAGGTCAGCAGATGAGAAGAGATGATCTAATGTCTGTGCAGGGGCATCTGTGTTTGGTTCCACGACTGAATCAAAAAAACTGTGCTCATGAAAAACAACATTTTGAGACACTATGATGTTGCCAGTTTCTGGGAGATAAATCTTATACCCTTTGTGACCCGTGGGATAACCAACAAAGTATCCCTTTTTGGCACGATGATCAAACTTGTCCCTCTTGGGGTTTCTGTTTGTGGAGAAGGCTAGACATCCAAATACCTTGAGATGTGAAAGATCAGGTTTAGACTGATGAAGGATCTCATAAGGTGACTTCCAATTAAGGGTTCAGCTAGGCCATCTATTGAGGAGATAGGTTGCAGTTAAGATGGATTCACCCCAAAAGTGTTTTGGAAGCTTGGCTTGGAACAAGAAGAGACCTATGTCGACGTTCAACCATACCGTTTTGTCGGGGCGTATGTAGACAACTTTTTTGGTGAAGGATCCCTAAATTGTGGAGTAATATGAGACATTCAGAGTTCACAAATTTAGATCCTACGAAGGTTTTATACTGATTTTTCACTAGGTTGAAAAACAAGGACATCAAGTAAGACACTTTGTCCTTGGATTGAAATAGAAAAGTCCATGTGCACTTGCTTTTATCATCCACAATAGTCAAGAAGTAATGACATCCTATAAGTGAAGGAATTTTATAAGGTCCCCATGTGTCCATATATACTAAATCAAAACAATTTGCAGATGTGCTGATTTTGTGTGGAAAAGGCAGACAACTTTTTTTAGCCAAAGGACAAACAGTACATAGAAGATCATCATTGTTTGAAGATTTGGCAGGACTCAAAAATTCAAGATGTTTCATTACATCATGTGATGGATGCCCCAATCTATTGTGCAACAAATTGGGACCAGCAGCATTACATACACTATGACTGATATGGTGTTCTTGAGACAAAATACAAGATGATTTGAAAGCAACTGGAACTAGATGAGCTTCATTCTTCACATGGTTGATAAAGCTCGGATCAAAAGAGGTTGGGCGGAGAATGTAGAGTTCTCTGACCACAAAACCAACGGCAAGAACTTTTTTGGATTCAAGGTCCCGAAAAAAATAGAATTCAGGCAGGAAGGTGCATGAGATTCCTGAGTGTAACAGAAGTTTTCTAACCGAAAGCAGGTTATGTTCAAAGAGCACAAATAGACAGGAATTTAAACACATGGAGCTGGACAGTGAAACATTGCCTTGGCAAAGTACAGATTTTGTTGAACCATCAGGTAGCCATACTTGGGTTAAATTCTTGAAGGTTTGAGGTTTGCACATTATGCTTAAATCAACACACATATGATTCGTGTCTCCCGTGTCCACAATCCAATCTCCCTTCACAGTATCTGAGCAAACAACATGTTTCAGGCTATGAAAAGTGGACATACCTGCAAAATCCTCATAGTGCGCCATGTTAACTGACACTCTGTCCGATTGAGTAGCTCCTCTCCGCTCATTGGTCAGTTTTTGTAAATCTCGTTGCATCTGTCCCATCATTTCATTCAAGTTTTCCATTTCATCAGTTTTGTGATCAAGTGAAGTGGTGTTCCAGTTTGTCTCATTTTGTGCATCAACTTGATTTACTGCTGCATACTGTTTTCCTTTCAATTTTTGGTTTCCCTTTAGGTGATAACAAGTGTCAATAGAATGTCCTTTCTTTTCGCAGTGGGTGCATTCGGGCCTTCCCTTCAATCGGTAACATACTTCTATTGTATGTCCACTCTTTCCACAATGAGTGCACATCAGATTGCTCCTTTCACCCCTTTCAGTTCTTTCTCTGTCATTTCTCCATCCCATACTCTTCACTGCTAACGCTGCATTCAGCTCATCACCAGCTGCTGCCATATGAACACTAAGTTGTCGTTGCTTTTCAGCAGTAGCTACAATGTTGTACACCTTGTCAAGTTGTGGCAAAGGATCAAGACATATTAATTGGCTACGTTCATGATCGAAAGATTCATTCAATCCCATGAGGAATTCCATTACACGGTCCTCATTTTCTCTCCTCTTTAATAACAATCCATTTTCTCCTTCAATTTCAGGCAGGGGGCGCAACTGATTGTACTGATCCCAAATCTGCTTGAGCTTATCAAAGTGTTCTCCCACAATGGTTGTGCCTTGTCTCATCACTGCCACCGATCGTTTCAATTTGAACAGAAGCGGAAGACCGGCAGTCCCAAACCTTTCCTCTAAATCCGTCCACAATTTTCTTGCATCGTGTACAAACATGAACTGCCTCATCAAGTCCGGTATCATAGCTCCTTTTAACCATGAGCATACAAGACTATTGGCTCTTTTCCATTTTAGGAAGAGTTTAGTGTCTGCAGCAGGTTTTTCCAGTGTGCCATCTATGAATCTACTTTTGAGTTTTCTTCAAGCGTCGATTCTATCTCACTTTTCCAAATTAAATAGTTTGTATCAGTGAGCTGGATAGAAACGAGTTGAATTCATGGGCTATCTGAGCCATGTACCTGTAATTGTTCTTCACGAAATGCATTCCCTGCCATTCTTACCTGTTTTCTCTGATACCATGTAGAAGCTGCAAACTGAGAGTATTCAAAGTTTGCGGCTTTCTGCAGAGTGGCACGAATGAAAAGAGAGCTGTGCGAGGAAGATGCTTGGACCAATAGCCGCACAATCATGTCGGATCAAACGGTTGCTACTTATCACCCTCCAGAACAGAGTGTTGCAGAATGGATTCTGCTCTGTTTTGATAGTTGGAACTTATAGAGTGATCTGCATTGTGGAATTTCAACGATGCTACCCATGGGTTGAAATCCAGAAGCTTAACTTGACAATCTCTCATGACGTACACGTCGAATGTATAGCTCGTGGACCTAAAGTTCCCCTCCACCACATACATGAAGAACTCGTTGATCATTGTTTTCAGATCATCTTTCCGCTCTGAAAGAGCGGGGTAAAAATTAGTGACCTCCCGTTGGGAAATACCCACGAGGAGATTATGGCACACAAAGCAACAAAATTCCATCTCGGTTTCCAGATAATACCATTTGCGCAGCGCCAGGAAGAATCTTGATGGCCTTGACGAAGTCTTGTCTCTGCAAGAATCATAGGCGTGGCGTAGGTCATGGACAACGGAGTCTGATGACTTAAGTAGAAGGGTGATTTCAGAGAAACTCGTGCATCTGAGATCCCCCGTACAACTCATCCAAGCAGAGTCTTTAGGAGCACTCTAGTTCAATTTGGGAAAAATAGCTCCTCCGAGGGATTGAATGGATGATTTAACTTCCATTTCCAGATCAGGGAACGAGGCAGGTGGATCGAGTTCCTCTACTTCATCTACAAATCCTTCCTGTACGGTGAAATCTTCTTCCTCTTCAGGCTTGCGGACCCTGTGTGGCAAGGCATCTTCATTTGACACAGAAACAAGGAGAAGCAAATGGCTAGAATCATCAAGGAGGTATTGGATAAAAGACTCAGGAAGCTCATGAATCAAGATTCTTATTGATACTGATCTGAATTTTGGGTACCATTCTTGAATCTGGCAGTAATTCATATCTTCTTCATCCATCTCAAGAGCCATAAATTAGTCTACCCTTGAAATCAAAGCGGAGAACAGTTTGAAGCCTTAAGAAGACGCTCCTTAACTCTGCAGCAAGTATATGTAACAATAGCAAGTTACAAAGAGTGATTTCACCACACAATCTCACTTACTTTCCGAATGAATATCTTATGTCTATAAAATTGCTTCCACGTAACTAACTACTATTATACATGTCCAAAGTGAACCGTGAACCGTGAACCGCCGGACCGGCGGTTCGATTATGATTCAGGAATTTGATAAACCGTAACCGGCGGTTCCTAAATCAAGGCAAAAACTGGCATTTAACCGTGCCAAAACTTGAACCATGAACTGGCGGTTCCGAACCTGAACTTGAACCGCTGGTTCACATAAAACCGGTCACTTCTAACTACTATCTTCTTGTTTATCTTTTTTTTTTTTACGTTCAATAGAGAAATTCCCTATGAAAACTGGAAACTCAATATACAAACAAGCATTGCACGTGGGTGTCATCAGACAGAATGTTCCTCGAGCAACAGCTTCATCTAATGTTTCAGTTCATCAATCTGTGCATCAACATACCAGAGGCACTTGCATCTCTTCATTGTATTTCAAGTAAAATAGTGTTTCATGCTTGCGGGATATGCTTGTACAGTTAAGTTCCAGCTGAAGTTAGGTGGAACCATAGTCCATAGCAATGTACCGGTATCTTCTCTGGCATGTATATATACAGGATGAAACACTGTAACTTTAGTTTTGGTGAAATAAAGTTGGGAATTTTATTTAGCCTCTATTCTCTCTACCGAAGCTTCTTGTTATACGTACAAGTTGTTTGATTATATGTCTCAATCACCATAAATTTAGAAATCGACTTCGCGATTTCTGCAAGCATATTCCATAACTATGGGGGAAAATGAATTCCGACCTAGAAGCAACTAATAATTTCTAACAACAAGATCTCCACCAGCTTTCCAATAAGAGGGCAATCAACACAGATATTCAACCACATGAACGAAATAAAAGTATGATATTTCACACAAGTTTACATGCACAAACCTTGTCCCGGGAAGCAATGTTCTCGTCTCCTTCCAAGGTGCAAACTTGAAGTTGAACGCACTCCGAGTTGGCAAACAAGGACTGGAGAAAAATTAGCGATTAGATCGCAAAATCAGGCGGTAGGTGTCGGACAACAGAGAAAATAGGGCTGGTCAAAAAATCGTTCGGTATTCGGTATAGTATAAATATCCAATTAAAATTAGATATTCAGTATATCGGTTTGATTTCTGTATATATACCCTAAAATCGATTTTATTTCGCTATTTTTTGGATTTCCCAAAATACCAAATTAAACTTTGCTATTTCTGTTTTTGGTGTTTGTTGCACTGATTCACTGAAGGCGTTAGGTATTGGGTTGGGCTACTTGGAGACTTGGGTTTTTAACCGTTTTTAACACTCACGCTAAGTGGCTAAGCCTCAATGTGACAAATCTAATCTACTGCTACTACTAAGTTCCCAGCCCCAGCCCAGCCCAGCCCAAGATGCAATCATAAAGCTAAACACAAACGTGAGAACTGAGAAGCAGAGCCCTAGAAATCAAAATAGATAGGAATAGGATAGATTCATCTCAATTCTCAACTAAAAAATGTCGATTTGGGGGAAGTCGGATGCCTAACTGAGCTGTTCAGCTGAGGGATTTTTCAAAAGAAAATTTGTGAGTTGAGTAAGTTGAAGAGGAGAGGACGCTGGACTGGACGATGCTCTAGCCGTTTCGTATTTTTTCTTTCTTTTCAAAATTTTCCTCACCTGTTTGTTTGTCTTCTTCCATTTGGTCAATTGTGACTCTACAGTATCTAAATCTGCTTACTCTGCATTCTTGTATCATATCATACACTTCTTTTATTCTTCTTTTTCTATTCAATCTTGTTAAAACTTAATCAATGAGAAAAAAAAAAGAGATTTTGAGCTGGATAAAAAACCCTCTTCAATTCAATCGAAGGTGAAAAAAACAAGAACATCATTTACTCTGTTTAAATAAATAGTTGCAATTCTCAACTGTAGCACACGCATATTTATTCTAATGAAAGCGTGTAAAAGAAAAACTCTGCAAAGCGTGGTCAAGTTTCTTTCATCCTGCACCGTCCGATCATGGCGGATCGAATGACTCTGCACGATTTACGTATCTTCCCTCGCCACACATCAAAAGTGTTCTTCCACTTAAGTTATCAGTCCCATCTTTCTTGCCAATTTGTTCAGCAGACGAAACCTACTCAACACTTCCCTTTGAAGCTGATTACTGGTCTCCTTTCTCAATGCCATCAACCATCACATGTTGTCTATCTGCGTCAACTATCAGAATGGACTGATAGTGCAACACCCCCTCCTCAAGATGAGCATTCCACAGACTCATCTTGCCAAGAATAGCTCAAAATCCAGACATTGTAAGTGCCTTGGTGAAGATGTCCGCAAGTTGGTTCTGGGATGAAATGTGTTGTGGCAGAATCTGTCCTGACTTGAACTGATCACGCACAACATGACAGTCTATTTCTATGTATTTCTTGCGCTCATGGAAAACTGGATTTGCAGCAATATCGAAAGCAGCTCTGCTGTCACAATGGAATGGAACAGGCAGCGCAGAGACAACTCCAAAGTCTGTCAACATGTATAAGATCCAGTGCACCTCTCTGATCGTGGGTGCCATTGCCCGGGATGCTACCTCTACGGATGAACAAGCTATTGTGGCCTGCTTTTTGGTCTTCAAGGACAAAAGACTTGTCCCAAGAAAAATGCAGTATCCGGTGATTGAATGTCTTGAAGTTCTGCAGCTTCCCCAATCAGCATCACTATATGCAATGATGTTGGTTGAGGTTGAACTTGAATAAAAGAGTCCCAGATTCTGATTACCTGCCTGATAGTGGAGGACATGTTTTGCTGCAGTCCAATGTGAGTCTCATGGCTTCTGAATATACTGGCTGAGTTGCTGGATTCAATAGGTAAGATCAGGTCTTGTATACCCAAGATACAACAGTTTCCCAATCAACTTTCTGTACTTTTCAGGGTTATGGTAAAGGCTGGAATTATCTTGATCAAATTTGAAGCCTCCAGGTAGTGGAGTATCAGCTGGACAACAATCTTAATGCATAAAATCAACAAGCAAGTCCTTGACATACTTGCGTTGGCTGATGTAGATTCCATGTCTTGATCTAGCAATTTCCATCCCCCAAAAGTATTTTGCTGTTCCAAGGTCTTTTATGGTGAAGGCTTCATTGAGATAAGCCTTCACTTTGTTCATCTCAATCATCGAATTCCCTGTGAGCAGTACATCATCAACATACACAAGCAGAATCAGTTGGTAAGTAGATGTAGAAAGAGTAAACAAACAGAAATCATGATAAGATTGATGAAATCCAAAATCCAGCAGCTTGGATGTGAACTCAAGGTTCCATTGCCTCGAAGCTTGTTTCAAGCCGTAGAGAAATTTAAGCAAATGACAAACTTGACCCTTGGCCTTCTCATACCCAAGAGGGGGGTACATATACACTTCTTCAGTTAGAGATCCATGCAAGAATGCATTGTTGACGTCCATTTGGTGCACTGGCCACTGTTTGGAAGCAACAATAGCAAACAACAACTTGACAGTTACTGCCTTCGCCACCGGGCTGAATATCTTAGTGTAGTCTTCACCTCAACTTGATTATAACCTTTTGCCACTAATCTGGCTTTATACCTATCCACACTCCCATCTGATTTGCACTTTACCCGGTAGATCCACTTGGAACCTATTGCTTTCTTGCCTTCTGGTAGAACTGTCATTTCCCATGTCTTGTTGGCTTCAAATGCTGCTATCTCTTCTTGCATAGCTTCCATCCACTTGTGATCCTTTTGAGCATGAGCATAGCACTTAGGCTCGACTACAGAGGACAGGTTTGCTGCAAAGTTGCAATAAGAATCTATAAATAGGCAGGAACAATCTGAGGGCGAAATTGATTCGTTATTGTCTGTACTGTCATTATCTGAGAACACATAAAAATCATCATGCCATGCAGGGTTTTTTGTTGTCCTTGAGCTATGTCTGACTGTTACAGTTTCAGTTTGTTGAGGGAGTAGTGGTGCAGACTCCATTTGAGTCAACTCATGAGTCTGTTCTGCAGAACTCTTGTCATCAGAACATCTATGGGCATCAGGCAACTGCTGAGACATATTTCCCTTCTGAGATTCCTGCCCAGACTTAGTTCCCATTGAAACATCAATGTCTCTGTCATCACAAGCATCAGTAGCTGCGAGAGGCACTGCAATGCCTCCATCACATTCCAAAGAAGAAAATTGATCCCATGAAAACTGACATCTCTTGAGACCACAATCCGTTTTGTTGTTGGAATGTATACCTTGTACCCCTTTCGACATGGCGGATATCCCACAAAAATTCCTTTCAATGCACGTGCATCCAACTTATCTTTTCCACCTCTGTGATCAGCTACAAAACAGATGCATCCAAACACTTTCAACCTTGACAGATCTGGTTTAGCCCGGTGTAGAACCTCATATGGGGTTGACCATTGTAACACCTTGCTAGGCCACCTGTTTACCAGGTAGGTGGCTGTAAGTAGTGCCTCCCCCCAAAACATCTTCGGAAGTCCTGCCTGAAGCAATAAGGCTCTAGCAACTTGGAGCAAGGTTCTATGTTTTCTTTCCACAAGCTCATTTTGTTGTGGCGTGTAATGGCATCTTCTTTAGTGTAT
>JAOWBN010229594.1:0-12676 GCA_028565015.1 Pinguicula moranensis
AATAACAAGTGTAATTCATGGTTGTTTGATTGTGGAGCCACAGATACCATGACATATGATCCTCGTGATTTTATTTCTTCCTCTACATCACATCGGCATCATATTCATACTGCAAATGTGGGTCTTTCTCTTGTAAAGAGTGCTGGCACTATTACAATATCCCCACACATCAAACTCCAAAATTGTTTATATGTTCCCTCGCTATCCTGCAAACTTCTTTCAATTAGCCATGTGACTAAAGAACTCAATTGTGTGGCACTCATGTTTCCCCATTTTTGCTTACTACAGGATATCCAGACGAAGGAGATCATTGGGCGTGGCACTGAGCGGGGGGGGCTCTACTATGTGAATGACATGACTCAACCGGGTACCGCATTCTTAGCTGAAGGCACTCGAGATTGACAGCTGTGGTTGTGGCATCGGCGGTTGGGACATCCATCAGCAGGGTATCTCAAGTTATTGTTTCCTCAGTTCTTTCGTAATTCCAGTCATTTCTCCTGTGATACTTGTGTTTATGCAAAACATCATCGACAGTCTTATCCACTTAGCACTACTCGATCTACTGAACCTTTTTCATTAATACATTCGGATGTTTGGGGACCTGCTCCTTGCAGTAGTCGTGATGGATTTAAATATTTTGTTCTGTTCATTGATGATTGCACCCGTATGACATGGATTTATTTTCTGAAACATAAGTCTGAGGTTGCACTTCGCTTTATTGAGTTCCATGCTTTGATTAATACCCAGTTTCAGAAACCCATTCACATCCTCCGGTCTGACAATGGGGGGGAATTTGTCAATACTAAAATGCAAGATTTTTCCGGGAAAAGGGACTTATCCATCAAACCACCTGCTCCTACACTCCACAACAAAACGGAGTAGCTGAAAGAAAAAACCGAATCGTGCTAGAAATCACCCGAGCACTACTCCTAGAATCCCAAGTCCCTACCTCATTCTGGACTGATGCTGTTGCCACCGCTGCATACCTCATCAATCGCCTACCCACTAAAGCTCTTCACCTCAAAACTCCTCTCCAAACTTTGACCACACTCCTTCCTGTTCCTTCAATTCTCACACTTCAACCTCGAGTCTTTGGGTGCACTACCTTTGTTCATGTACCCAAGGTTGATCGAACAAAGCTCGATCATTGTGCAGTCAAGTGTGTATTTATTGGATATGGTCCACACCAAAAGGGGTATCGCTGTTTTCATCCGCCGAGTAGACGAGTATACACTACCATGGATTGTGATTTTGTTGAAACGGAGTACTACTATCGTAACCAACCCAGTGGTCAGGGGGATACTGATACAACGGACCACCTTAGTTGGTTGGATATCCCACATTTTGGTACACCGGAGCAGGTCAACAATGATGCACTCAGGACCCCGCCCCCACTCGTGCTACACGATACCAATGACTCTTTCTCTGGTGACCTGGAGGTAAGTACTCTTGACCAATCTCACGATATTGTCCCTGATTGTACTATTTCTGTTGTTCCTGAATCTGACTGCACTGATCCTATCCAATCATTTCATGATGAAAGACAGGAAAGTGATCCAATCTCTGAAGAACAAAGATATGTATTACCCACAAGGAGTACCCGTGGGGTTCCCCCAAGGAGATATAGCCCGGAACAGATATCAAAAAATACTAAGTACCCCCTAGCTAAACTGGCCAGGGGGATACTCAGTAATGAGGCCAAGGCATATGCAGTTGCTATACACTCTGAGCAGATCCCACGCAACGTAGGAGAAGCACAACAAGATGAGAAATGGCGTCAAGCTATGCAGGCAGAAATGGATGCTCTAATCAAAAATAACACATGGGAACTGAGTACAGCACCAAAAGGGAAGAAGCTAGTGGGATGCCGATGGGTGTTTACCATCAAACGAAATGCTGATGGCACTATAGAACGGTACAAGGCAAGATTAGTTCCAAAAGGCTACACCCAGACATACGGGATTGATTACTCCGAGACATTCTCGCCCGTTGCCAAGATCGACACGATACGCGTATTGTTTTCTGTTGCAGCAAATCTTGACTGGCCATTACATCAGTTTGATGTAAAAAAATGCATTTCTCCACGGCGATCTAAAAGAAGATGTGTATATGGAGATCCCACCCGGTTTTTCAGAAATGTTCCAGCAAGATAAGGTATGCAAATTAAAAAAGGCTCTCTATGGATTGAAGCAATCACCCAGGGCTTGGTTTGGGAGATTTACTATGGCAATGAAAAGATATGGATACAGCCAAAGTAACTCAGACCACACTTTATTCTTGAAGAGAAGAGATGATCTGATCACTTGTCTAATTATTTATGTCGACGACATGATCATTACTGGAAGTGATAAAACAGAAATTGAAGAGCTAAGGAGGAAACTCTTTCTTGAATTTGAGATGAAGGACTTGGGGAAACTAAAGTACTTCTTGGGAATCGAAGTGCTACGATCTAAAGAAGGAATCGCTATCTCACAAAGAAAGTACATTCTTGATCTCTTGGCAGAAACTGGACTATTGGACTGTAAGCCAGTAGATACACCAATGATAGCAAACCAGAAATTGAAGATTGATGATAACTCTGCTCTCGCAGACCGAGAACAATACCAGAGATTAGTGGGAAAGCTGATATATCTGTCACACACTAGACCAGACATTGCATATGCTGTAGGAGTCGTCAGCCAGTTCATGCACAAGCCACAGGTTGATCATATGGAAGCAGCCATACGAATACTCAGATACCTGAAAGGATCTCCCGGAAAAGGTATTGTGTTCCGCAAGCATGGACATCTAGAGATACAGGGGTATACTGATGCTGATTGGGCAGGGAACCCGGTTGACAGACGCTCCACTTCTGGCTATTTCACTCTAGTAGGCGGGAACCTGGTCACATGGAAAAGCAATAAACAAAAAGTTGTAGCTCTCTCTAGTGCTGAGGCAGAGTTTCGAGGAATTGCTCGAGGACTTGCTGAGATATTGTGGTTACGAAAGCTAATGAGTGAGCTAGGATATCCAGTGGATGGTGCATGTCCTTTGAAATGCGACAACAAGGCAGCTGTAAGCATTTCAGAAAACCCTGTGCAACATGACAGAACTAAACACATTGAAGTGGACCGACACTTCATCAAAGAAAATCTCGAAGGAGGTGTGATTAGACTACCATATGTTCGCTCTGAGGATCAACTAGCAGACATTCTGACAAAAGCAGTACCTGGTCCCTCACTCTCCCGTGTATTAAACAAGTTAGGAATTGAAGATCCTACAATTCAACTTGAGGGGGATTGTTAGAATAGCTAAGTAAGGAAAGATTGGGGTCAACTCTTGTAAAAGGAAAAGGAGGATTATATGATCCTTTCCTTAACTCCCAAATCTTTCCTTACTAAGATCATCTTCTCCCCTATAAACTGTAAGACATGAATACACAATAAACCAAGTTTTCAAATCAAAAATTCTCTATCTTTCCGCTCTAATATTATTCTCGTAAGAGTTCTTTGAAAAAAACTTCTTCACGTAAGGGTTTTTCTCCCCAAATGAATTTTCCTACAATGGACTTTTGTCAAGTGGCTTATCTCCAAATAAATTTCTCTCAAATGGGTTCCCCGCAAATGAATTTCTCTCAAATGCATTCTTCCCAAATGTCTTTTTCTCAATGCTTTCTCCCAAAGTGCCTTGGGATCCTGTTCAAGAACCTGATCCTAAATATAATCTTTGGTCTCGGGAGGAAGAAGATGCACTACACTCTATGTGGTTGAATATTTCAAATGATTCATTCCATCCACGGGAACTCTCACAAAGCATCCCAAATGTAGGAGAAAATCAGAGATTATTTCCACAAATCCCTCAACGAGAGAGCTTACCAAGAGTTGGAAGTGTGCAGTAAGAAATGGCAAGAAATAATTGGGTTTTCATTCAAATCTGAGAGATTAGATCTGACATGGGTTCTTCGGCATTTCTAGGTCTTACAACGATTTTAACGTTCTTGGCCGATCCCCTCGGATTGACACCGTGTACAATGATCATACCTCTCGTTTAAATTTCTTGGTCAACGGCTATGAGTTCAACATGGGGTACTACTTAGCAGATGGTATATATCCCGATTGGCCTCTATTCGTGAAAACTATTCTCGTCCCATGCTTCCCACAATACCGTTTGTTTGCGGCATGCCAAGATGGTGCAAGAAAGGATATAAAGCGTACATTCGGCATCTTGCAATATTATTTTCAAATCATCTTAAGAGGTGCATGAGCATGGAATGCTGAGAGAATGAGGGACATAATGACTGTGTGCATTATCATGCACAACATCATTGTGGAAGATCGGAGCTACGTTGTTTATCCGCCTGACTATGATTTGATCGGAGACTACGAGAATGCACAACTTGTTTTTTTAGAGGTCGTCATATCTACTACTTTTCCAGCATATTTGGCCCGTGTGGCAGCGACTCGAGAGAAATATACTGCCAAATAATTGGAAGCAGATCTTTTTTTGGTAAGTAATTGGAAGTAGATCTTGATAAAAAAAAAATTAGGACAAATTCGTCTATGATTAGCGATGTCATGTATTTTTAAATTGTATCGTATTTGTCTTTTCAATTTTGTATTTTATTTAAATTTTATTTTAGGCATTTTAAATTTTGAAATCTATTTCTAATTTATATTGTGACAATTTCTAATTTTTAGAATTTAATTTTTGAATACCTATATATTTAAATAAAATGGCAACTATTTAATGAATATATATTATATTGTAATTAAATATTCATATAAAAAAAAAGAGAGGTGAAATACTAAAATAATAAGAGGAGAAAGTGAAGTGTGTTGATGGATAAAATAGATAGTTCGGGCGAAAAGAGAAAAATTGTAGTATGAGAAACATGAGTTTAATGAAGAAATAAAAAAATAAAAAAAGTCTACGATGATGTGACTGTGAGGGGATAATGATGTCATGAGATATTTCATGTGTTGCCCAAATTTTTTCACCTCCAAGTAAAAAAAAAAAAAAAATCATTTTTGTCCAGAATATTTTTAACTAAGTTGGGGTCTGGGGGTCAGATGTATGCAGCCTTACCCTTATAGTTATACAAAGAGACTGTTTTCGTTTGCGACCCAGGTGAGTATCGATCCCTGGATCTTTGGGTTATGAAGTCAGTTTGTTCACCTCTTGAACTAACACGAATTGATAGTAATATTATTTACCCCACCCCACCATAAATTTTTCATTAATCATCCTAGTTAAATTACCAAATTATCCTTCATCTTTGCTAACAAATTGCTCATTTTATCTCAAACTATATGAAGGTATATGGAAATGATTTGTAAGGATGGATGAACCAGACCTTGCGTCCAATTTCTTTATGTGATTTTAGGAACTCACGTTCACCAGGTGTGTCAATCTGGTCCTGAATTGTGGATCGTATAACCTAAAAAATCGTTAGAACGTATCTAACAAATACGTGAAGCTTTTGTATATAACCCTTTTTATCAATGAAATTTGGCTTATAAAAAAAAAAATACGTGAAACGAATTTCGTACCTTTGTGCGGAAGCGGTTTAGATCGTAGTCCTTCCGGTTGATTAAGTCACGAACGAAAGCAGGGGCTATAAAAGTCCCGATAAATCCACGAACTCAGATCTCTTCTCCGAAGATGCGAGACAGTCATTCGAGAGAATTTAGACTGGGTTCTCAACACATGAGATAATTTCGTGTAGAAATTGTGTTGTTAGAATAGGTGCCGGAATCACCTATATATAGGGAATCAAATCCTAATACATAATTAGGATTAATTGATACTTAATTACATTAATACAAAATTAATACAATTTAATTGATTTAAAAGAAAAACGTTAAGTAACGTTTTCTAACATGAATAATGATACCGGCTACAGCAACATGGATCACTCCGGGAATAAGAAATCAGAAATATTTTAAAAATAGAGAGAGAGGTGCAAAAGAAGCAGTGGAAAGAATCCAACCAATAACTTGAAAATGGCTATTTCTCCATGGACGAAAGAATTGTATTGTTTTTATTCATTTGGGGGGCCGATGCCCCCGTGATAAAATTGCTTTTCGAAAAAAAAAACATAAATGTTTTTTTCAAGAAGTTTTCATCAACTTTTGGTTTCTTCAAAGCTGCTACAGATGATAGTCGACAAAAGGCACTTGCTAAAAACGCACCTATTCCTTAGACCCACAGAACCCAATTTCCATCTGTGTAAATTCCAAACTTCCCCATCGTTATACGTGCTCGACAGTCTAGAATTCACGAAATCTCCTCAACCTCGTGTGCGAGACGGATTGAAATCAAAGATCTGATGAAGAACTCACCAAATAGAAACTGTCTCTCTTCATTTCATAACCGTCAATCTCACAAAGTTAACTTACAAAAAACAAGTATTGTCGCGGCTTTATACTAATAGAAACTCAAAACACACAAAAGAAAACAGGCTGTAAAACGCAGCAACATGAATTTTAGTGAGAGAATCTCTTCCTTCTCACTAGAATTAACTTAGACTACTCAATAGAAGTCTATCTGATACAACAAATCAGCAAGTGCTAGTATTGAATCTGGCTGAAATTCTTCAGCAAACCACCATAACATCACAAGTCTTCACCATTTGGCACTACTGACCACCATCAACTAAATCGCTCCGGGAGTTATGGACTCACAGAAGCAGCGGGAAGGTACTCTGGAAGCTGAAGCCAAGGAAAACAATGAGCAAGAAGGGCACACGGTGTCAAGAAGCAAGAAGGGCAAGACGGCTCAGCCAACAGCCAGGAAAATATCAACTTACCTCCAAAGACTAAGGGAGGAAAGTGTATCCTACCATGTAGCTAATCTGTCAGAATCATGGACAAAGCAGAAGATAGCTAAGTTCTTCTCCAAGTTCGGCTATGTTCGAGATGCACACATGCCACAAACTCTGGATAGACTAGGGAGGAGATATGGATTCATTAGATACCCCCCTACAGAAGCAACAAAAAATCTAGAGGATGGGATAAATGGTAGAATGATAGGAACATACAAGCTGGCTGCAAGCCTAATAAGAACAAGGCGCACAGCAACTCAAAAACAGCAGCAGATACAACTTGTGAACACGACTCAACAGATTAATTCAGCTAACACAGGGGATAAACCGCTAAGAATGAAATATCTACCTAAACCGGAGGAAGCCTTGTGTTTGAAAAGCTGCATCGTAGCTGAGATGAAATCCAATGAAGGACTAAGAAAAGTACAACAATTGCTGAGAAATGCAGGCTACGGGGAAGTGAAAATCTCAAATATGGAAGGAGGAGAAATCCTTCTCAACCTGCAAACAGAGGAATTGAAATACAGGCTATTAGCAGATGATCCGGTATGGATGCTCACAAGAATAACAAAAATCAGGGACGGACTAACCAACAAAGGAACGGGGCATGCGATCTGGGTCAGCATACAGGGAGTGCCGCTTGCTTGCTGGAACGACCGTTTCTTCCTCGAGGTTGCAAATTTGGTCGGAAGGAGCATTAAGGTGGCTGAACACACGACGAACAGAACCAATCTCTAGGCTGGACGCATCCTGATTGTCACAGACGCAATTGACAGAATATCCAAATCAATTGAAGTCGAACTAGGGGCGGAAATCATCAAATTAACTGTACAGGAAGAGCATCTGCAATCACCACCTAGAGATTGGAAGATCCGCAAGGAATTTGTGGCTGAATCGATTGGAAACTCGCCGCTAAACGAGAAGGATTACCCGGAACTAATTCCGGCCATGTCAACACGGCGGGGAAGACAAATCAGCCCAGAGCGTCGCGGAGGAGAGAGCGGGGGGTCATAGCCGAAAGCAACGACTATTTTCATAGATCCGTTGGAGCCGATAGAATTGAAACAAGTCGGCGGAAAAATGGGAAGCGGGGTGCTTGAGATTTTGGCTGGAAACGGGAAGAATTGCAGGTCGAAATCGATGGAGGCAGAGAAAAGAGTAAATGGGCCGATTTCACCTGATTATTTCCAGGAAGTCAGCGGGCTGCTGGCGCGGGCTAAACAAATTAATGGAACAAGGCGGCCCAATTTACATAAACAAAAGAGGAACGAGCCGCAGGAGGTAAAAATATTAGAATCATTATCTACTAATGAGCCTAATTTTGTGCAGGAATTTAAACAAGGAGAAAAAATAAAAAGCAAGGGAAAAAGAAGCTCACAATGGCTGAAAATGCAGAATTACAAAGAGAAAAATTAAGGAAGACAACTGAATATTACAAGGATATGGCAAGTACGCCGGAAAAGGAAGAAGCTACAAGAAGAGAGCAGAAACGGGCGGCGAAAATAGCTAAGCAATCTTCTTATAATGTTTTATTCAAAGAAGTTGCATGTTTAAATTCCAAATATGATGCATGGTTAAAAAAAAAAACAGGAAGCACAAAAAATAATAGAGTTAGGGTATGAGATAAAATGCAATCTAATGCACCAATGGAAGAACTCATAACCATAGTTAGTTAGTTAGAAGAACGTGATCAAAGAAACATTAGAGCAATAAGACAAAATGAACAAACAGTGGTAGATAGTGAATCCGAAGAAGAAAATTAGATGATTATCACAACCTACAATGTAAGGGGATTAAGAGATAGGAAAAAAAGAAGAGCTATCAAAAAAATGATATGGAAAGAAAAAATTCAAATGATATGCATTCAAGAAACAAAATCCGAATCAATAAGTTCTATGGACTGCAGCCAAATATGGCCAGCCAATAGATTTGAATGGAGAGCTAAAAATGCAGAAGGAAAATCAGGGGGATATTATGTATCTGGGACCCAGGTGTTTTTGAAATAGAAAATAGCTGGGACTCCCAGGGTATGTTAGCCTTAACTGGGCTATGGGGAGCTAATAAAATAAAAATCACAATAGTAAACATATACTCCCCATGTGAATATCAAGCAAAAAAGCAATTATGGTCTGAAATTCTTGGATTATTGCGTCAAGCCCCAAATGAACTATGGTGTTTGTGTGGGGGCTTCAATGCAGTTAGAAGGGTAGATGAGAGAAGGCCTCAACTAGATAGCCACACAAATGAAATGAAAGAATTCGATCAATTTGTGAGGCATACAAATCTAGTAGACATGCCGCTGCAGAGGCGTCGCTTCACAAGAACAAATGAGCGATACACCTCGGCTAGTCGGCTAGACAGATTCCTGCTTTCACCGGAGTGGGTACTTGCATGGACAAATCTCCATCAGATAGCGCTTCCAAAGCAAACCTCAGATCATAGACCAGTAATGCTTAAGTAAAAAGTGATTGATTGGGGGCACACCCCATTCAGAACACTAAATTGCTGGAATGAACATAAGGAATTCAACCAATTCATCAAAATAACTTGGAATGAACATAAGGAATTCAACCAATTCATCAAAGTTCGATACCGTATCCACCCATTTTTAAGTGGGTGGATATGGTTTAAAAGGTGTTCCCGCCCGTATCCGCCCATTTTAAAAAAAAATAACGAATTAAACCGTTTTAATCTGTTTAACCCGTTCAAAACGTTTATATAAACGTATATCCATTTAACCTATATATATATGTATATTCATTTAAACCGTTTTAACCCGCACGTTTTCAAAAAAAAATGAAATTAACCCATTTCTAAAAATATCTAAAGTCTAAATTCTAACTTAATTTTTATAAATTTTAGGGTTTGGTTTAAGATTTAGGTTTTAACTCCTAAACCTTAAATAAACCCTAAGGCCTAAACTAAATCCTAAAACTATAAACTTATAACCTTAATGTGTGAACCATAAAGTATAAATTATACTCAGTTTGTATTGTACCCTAACCCCTCGTTTACTAGACAGAATTATGTGTCATTATGATAGGATTCGAGCACAATTCTATGTTTACCATACAAACAGTAAACAAAGCGGGTCGGAGAATTCAATTCTACGACCCGTGAGATTTTTTAAAAATCATGGGATTGGACCCCAAAAAATAATTCCGTCAAAAAGATGGAATTGATTTTTATCCCATATTCCTACAATTTTTCCTCCTCTTTCACCCTTTCTCCCATCAACAGAACACGCTCTTTCCAACGGCGAAATCCTTCTTCTCCTCCCACGAAATCCTTTTGCTCCTCCCAACGGCGACAACGCATACCCCTTCTAATTCTCGGAACCACCAACTTTCTAATTCACAACTACTGCACAACTACTAATATTGAGGATTGAGGATTGAATCTCGGAACCACCAACTTTCTGCTATCGGAACCACCAACTTTCTAATTCATAACCCTTCTAATTCACTCAATACCCGTAGGCCGCATCGCAAAGTCGATTCAATCCTCAATCTTCTATCTTCGTAGTCGAACGGGTATTTTCTTCTTTTTCCTATTCGTAGGGTTTGATAAGTATTCCGTATCTATTTATTTGGCCGTGCTTTGGTTAATCTAATTTGTGTAGAGTAATTGTACGGATTTGCTTTGCTATCAAAGTGGTGGTTATAGTTGACACATTCAGGCTCCAATTTTGTTCTGCTTCTACATTCAATGAGAAATTCTGAGAGCGGAAATGTATATTTCTTGACACATTCGGGATCCAGTTTTGTTGAAATGACCAAAAGAGATTTGTTAATTTCATGTCTGGAACAATTATTTGTCCTCTGCAATTTCATATTAGCATCTCTCTGATCTATCGCTGGATTCTGTTTGTTTTGTATGCATAGACAAGTTCTTCAAAAAAATTGCTTGATTCTGTTTGTTGAAATGAACACAAGATTCTTGTGAACTTCATCTGAAACAATTGTTTGTCCTCTGCAATTTCACATTGGTATCTGTCTGATCTCTATTCCTAATTTTCAGAAAATTAAAATAGGTACTGGTCAGAAATGATTAATAGTGTGTTGTTTATTTTCTTAGCTAAACCAAATGAGAATAAATGTATGCATTTGGCCAAAATTTTGCAACCTTAATGTTAGATTTCATTTATGAAGGAGAATTACTAGTGTCACACTGTTACTTTGATTGAGGGTAAAGCTTGTTACTTCTTTGCCACAGCTTGTTAAATGAAGAACCTGAATTTGTTTGTTGGATTTGTTAAACCTGTTGATCTCTTTTTCTTGAACTTGACTTATGGATCAATGTTGGAAGTTGATTGAACACTTGTGTTTGTATGTTTTAGTTGCTTGAACCCTTGACATGGATATGGACATGGACATGGAAATGCTACTATCACTTTGGCATCTGCACTTAAGGAGTTCTTGCGTGACCTTGAAAAGAGACGGTGCTGCACAACTTTTCCTTTTGTTTGTGGTTGTCTGATTCTTCATGAAAATTGTGGATGGTGGTAAGAGGGATGCTTGAGTCAAGGTTCAGCTTCTGTGGTTTTGCTCGCTTTGTTTTTTTACTTGCGTAATTCTGTTTTTTGAAATGAATTGGGATTGAAAAGTTTGGGGACTTGGTTATTGAAGATTTTTTTCAGACTTTGTTCTTTTGTTTGCATGTCAGGTACAAAAAGCAAGTGGAGAAAATGATGAGATTTTGATTTCTTTGACAAAAGTTGTTGCTCCAACGCGAGCAGAATCTTTCATCAGAGTGAAATAAGAATAATGTACCCATGTGTTGAGAGAAGAGAGCCTTAAATTGATATTTACCTCAGCCAAATGGTGTTGGAACAGGACAGCGATGGCATCAGAGCTTTTAATACTTCCCATGCCACAAATAATGCACCCAGGGGCTGAGTGTAGCAGCATAGAATTGGGATGGATCTTCAGGTGGATCAATGGACTTGTTTGACAAACCCCTCTATGTACACATATCGATTAGGCTTCTCAGCTCATCTTGCTTGCCAGGAGGTGCTTTGTACAAGAGTAATTCAAGCATTTGGCCGAAATAGGCATAATTTTGCATGGTTCAGTGTGGAAAAATTTGCTTACCTTAATTATTTCTCTTTTGATGCAAGGACAGAAACGAAATCTCCCTTATTTTTTAAAATTGACAGTCTAATTCACATTCTCAAATTTGTTTAGTAAACGTGTAATTGCATTTTTTTTGCTCAATTCCACCTCCAACTCAATCCCATTATTTGGTGTACAATTCTAACATCAATCCACAGTTAATTCTCAAGGCGGAATTATTAGTAAACGGGCCCTTAATGTATTAAGGATGTGTTTTGTACTTTTGAATCTATTTTAAATTTTCCTTCTTCTTTTTTATTATTTAATTTTCAGAAGTCTATCTGAACAAAATAAGAAAAAGTAAGAGAATTTGAGTTTTAAAGTAGTAAAAATTAAATGAATAACGTTATGGGACTGTCTTTAGAATCCCTAGAATTGTATTACGGTTTAGCTAGTTGTGGGTTGTAATAGGTAGACCTCATCCGTTCTAATAAACGAATGTACTTTTTAAGATATGAACATTTTTAATAGAAAATCGGCTAACCGTTAGTTTTTGAACTGGCTAAAATTGAAGGTTTCGAAAAAAAGTACATAAAATCGGCCAATTTTTGGAGGTTTTAATATGCCGAAACCAGCCGAAATTCTAAAAAAAAATGTTGGTTTGGCTGGTCAAACCGCCTTCACCGGCAGATTTAAGCCGGAAATAAAAAAAAATGGCAAAATATTATGGAGAAAAATCGGAGAAAATCTGCGAAAAATCACAATTTATTTATTTATTTATTATTATTATGTTTTTTAGGGTTTTTAGGGTTAGAATGAA
>JAOWBN010229605.1:0-12676 GCA_028565015.1 Pinguicula moranensis
CAAGAAACAATTCGAGCAAGAATTGAAACAGAGAAGAATTCCAGCTGAAACGTGTAAGATCTTATCTATATTATATTGTATGTTCTATGTACATTTATAGTAGTATAAGTCATTTATAGCTGTACAAATAAGCCAAATATCAGCCGCACTAGCCGAACTAATTCTCCATGATTTGCTGAGAATTTATTTGTGTGGGACCTCAGTATTCATTGTAGCCGTGATCTCTGGTATTTGCTCCTTATCTTTGTTATCAAATACAACTGTAGGCGCCATTGGAGGCTAATATTTGCACATTGCCATGCAAAGTCACCTCATGGCTAGTAGAAGGTGAACACGATCTCACAGGAGGTGGTGGGGCAGGTTGAACCTTCTTCTTTAGCCAAATAGGGCCAGAGCCAACATGATGAGTGGTTGTGGGGATAGTAACTGTCGCCTTAGCATTTTGCCGACACATGGGTGTGGAGAAATGGCGTCGAGCATTTAGCTTCAAACATGGTACATTAATTAGTTTTTGCAACTGGGTGAACGCATAAATGTTCACACGGGTTCACGGGTCTGGAACCGACTGGAGACCCATGATCCCGTGAAATCACTCCCGGGTCACGAGTCCAGACACGCGAGGTTTTTTTGGACCCGTGAACTGGACCATTTAATTTTTTTTATTATTATTTAAACTATTAAAAGTAAAAAAGGACAACTATTTAAAAAAAAAAGGTTATATATTAAATATGCACCTAAAATAAAATTGTGAAGAACCAATCTTCAAATACACTTAAAAAACTTGATATTTAAACTATAAATAAGAAGAGCCAATCTTCAAATAGATTTTAAGAAAAAAAAAGTTTAGTATTATTCAATTTTCATCCCTATCTCCAACTTGGACTTCAGTTTCATTATCTTCGTTTACCAAATCTCTTTCTAGTCTCTATCATAATCTCGTATGCATGATAACATCTCCACCATTTTGTTTGTCAAACATGTTCTTCTATTGTAATTGAAATGGGGTAAAAAAAAATGAAGAACATTGGTGAGTATTTATAAATAAAAAAATATTAGTAAAAGTCCATAAATGCTTTATAGTTGTTGGTCTATATAACTCTATCCTAAACCAATGGCTATAATATAGTTATTGGTTGCCAATTTAATTTTTCTAAGTGGCAATTAAACTTTCAAAGAAAAGAAATGAAAGGGTCTTTATCCATTAATATTAGTAGCTTAAAGTTAGGAACTTCTATTTTATTCTGTTTCAATAAGTCCTAGTCATTAGAAGAATGGGTGTCTTGACTCATTCTTGTCTTAGTTCAGAGTAGGAGAAAAACATTAGCTATTCTCCTGGAATTTGTTGCTTTGTAAAAGACTATTTATAGCCAAGTCTAAGATTCATTAAATACTGCATTACATCGAGTGCATTTGGTGTTCTATTGTGAATATCATTTTTTGTTACTCAGCAAATTGGTATTAGAGCTAGAAATAGAGAAAAAGAGAGATAAAAGGATGGGTGAAGAAAAGAGCTCTACAAATGTTCCATAGTTTGATGATCACCACTACGACCATTGGAGTGAACTAATTGAAAATTTACTCAGAGCCAATGAGTCGTGGAAATTGGTTGAGTCTAGAGTTGAAGAACCTCAACAAGGAATAGTACTGACAAATGTAAAGTAGAACAACTAGAGAATGAAAGGATAAAAGATCACAAGGTGAAATACTACCTCTTCAGATCCATTAATCGAACAGTTTTGGAACAAATCTTGGATATGCGCACATCTAAGATTGTTTGGGATTCATTGAAAATCAAGTTTGGAGGGAATGATCATGTAAAAAGATCTCTTCTAAATTCTTTGAAGAGATTTTGAGGTATTAGAGATAAAAAGAAGGAGACACAATCACAGAGTATTTTTCTAGGGTCATGGCATTGGCAAATTAGATGAGAAACAATAGAGAAGAGATGCCTAATTCTAAAGTGGTTCAAAAAATTCTTCGAACCTTGACTGAGAAGTTTACCTATGTGATAGTGTCCATTGAGGAATCCAAGAATACTGAATTGCTATCAGTTGATGAGTTGCAAAGCTCTCTTGTAATTCATGAGCAAAAGTTCAAGAGAGTAATTAGTCGTGAAAGTAATCAAACTCTGAAAGTTGAGGATCGAGCAAGAAGTAGAGGTCGTAGAAGAGCACCACCATGAGGAAGAGGGTGTCAAATCATCAACAGAGCAGCGGTGGAGTGCTTCAGGTGTCATGATCTAGGACATTTTTAGTATGAGTGTCTTGAGTGGAATAAGGAAGTCAATTATGTTCAGTTGGACAAAGAGGAAGAGCTGTTGTTAATGGCACATATCAAAATACATGATGCAAACAGGAATGATGCATGGTTTATTGACTCAGGTTGTTCAAATCATATGTGTGGAGATAGAGGTATGTTCTCAAATTTAGCATAGGAACTTAAACATTCAGTGAAGTGTGGCAACAACACTAGAATGAAAATTGTAGCATAAAGATGGTATTTAATGGGACAAGCTTTATTATCATTGATGTTTATTATGTCTCTGAACATTGAAACAACTCGCTAAGTGTAGAACAACTACAAGAGGAGGATCTTGCAATTCTCATCAACAATGGTGAATGTAATATGTATCACCCATACAGAGGACTAATTGCACACACAAGGATGAGTGCAAATCAAATGTTTGTGCTCCTGAATAAAAGCTTATCAATCACTAATCCACAGCCTGAAGAGTGCTTACTCACAAGTTCTTTAGACCTCGCATATCTTTGGCACCAACGATATGGACATTTAAGTTACAAAGGATTAAGAACTTTGCCGTCTAAGAAGATTTTGTGTGGACTGCCACAGTTAGAAGATTCAAAATCAGTATGCACTGACTGTTTCGCCGGCAAGCAACATCGAAATACAATTCCAAAAAGGACTGAATGGTGAGCAAGCATGGTGCTGGAGCTCATCCATGCAGACATTTTCGGCCCTGTTAATCCAATATCCAACAGTGGGAAGAGGTATTTCATATGCTTTATTGATGATTATAGTCGTAAAGCCTGGGTGTATCTGTTGGTGGAAAAATTAGAAGCTTTGGAATGTTTTAAAACTTAAAGAAAATAATGGATAAAGAAGCAGAAGAGACCGTCAAATGTTTAAGGACAGACAGGGGTGGTGAGCTCAACTCTTTAAATTTCAAAACATTCCGTGAATAACAAGGGATCAAATAACAACTTACTACCGCCTACTCACCTTATTAAAACAGTGTTGCATAAAGGAAGAACATGACTGTAATGAACATGGTACGTTGCATGCTTATTGCCAAGAAGATGCCTAAATTATTCCGGCTCGAAGCTGTAAACTAGATATTCTACTTGCTGAACCGGTGTCCTACTTTTGTAGTAAAAAAATTACTCCTCATCAAGCATGGAGTGAAGTGAAACCATTAGTTGATCACTTTCGAGTATGGGGCTCTGTGGCACATATGCACATTCCAGAGCGAAAGGAGGTAAAGTAGATGACAAAAAAAACCTTGTATTCTTGTAGGTGTCAGTGAAGAGTCAAAAGGATGCAGGTTATTTGATCCTAGACTAAAAGAATTTTAGTTAACAAGGATGTTTTTTTCGAGGAAGAAAGGAACTAAGAATGGGAACAAAATTTTTAGAATCAAATTGAGGAAGTATTAGTATGGAGGGATGATGAATTTAGTGAGGGAGAACACTGAACAAAATGGTGACAGTGATGGTGATGAGTAATGATATGGGATTCGATAGTGGAAATGAAAACAATGAGGGTGGTGAAAACCGTGAAGATAGGAATGATGAAAGTAGATCTCAAGGAGTGATAGCTCAAGGAAGAGACCACCATGGATGAGGGATTATGTCAGCGAAGAAGGATTAAGTGAATGTGAAGAAGCAGTTTATATGATACAAGATGTTGCAACTGAAGATCCCATTATGTTCGAAGATGTTGTAAAACAAGAAAAATGGAGAAAGGCTGTGGATAGTGAAATAAACTCTATTGAAAAAAAATCATACTTGTAAGCTCATGAACCTACCAGTTGGAGCAAAAATCATTGGTGTTAAGTGGATCTTCAAGACAAAACTTAACGAATATGGTGAAGTTGATAAATACAACGCTCGGTTGGTTGCAAAGGGATGCTTACAACCGAGAGGGATTGATTTCAATGAAGTTTTCGCCCCGCTAAAGGACATTGAGGGTGCAAAATTCTTCAATTGAATGTCAAATATGCATTTATCTATGGTGAACTTAATGAATATGTATACATTGAGCAACCAAAAGGTATAGATTAAAATAGGCTCCAAAAGCCTGGTTTAGTCGAATTGAATCCCATTTCATTGAAGAAGGTTTTAAGGAGTGCCCAACGAAACAAACTTTGTTCAATAAGAGAAACAGTGAAGGTAAATTGCTTATCGTTAGCATATACATGGATGACTTAATCTACACGGGTGAATATGAAGGTTTGATGGTTGACTTCAAGAATTCCATGATGAAAGTTTTTTATATGACCGACTTAGGAAAAATGAGGTTCTCCATTAGAATTGAAGTGCTGCAGAAACCAGATAGGATCTTCATCTATCGAAGGAAATTTGCTAATAATGTATTGAAACGTTTCAAAATGTCAGAAAGCAAACTTGTAAGCGGACCAATTGTTCCAGGTTTCAAAATAAGTAGGGGTGTTAATAGAAAACACTTAGAGATAGGCAAACATGTGCGTGCAAATAGGTTAGGCACGACATACAGAAAAAAACGTGCAAACATGCCTAAATAAAATGTATAAAAATGTGCATGTGATAGACCAAAATTTTTTGGTAGAAAACGTCCATGTTATATCCACACGTTTACAAAACCGTGTGTTCGTGGCGCAAACCGCGTGCAAACGTATGGCCCATTTTTTAATAACCTTGAAGTTAAAAAAGATGCGTCTTCTCTTCTCAGCACGGGACGGTGGGTCTCTACTACAATTTCTCTTCTCACGGTCTGACGGTGATGCCACATGGCGCACACGTCTCCCTCTCTTCAATACTTCAACGGTTTAGTGTTTCAACATTTCAGTTTCTATAAGATTTCCATCGCCCGCGCGCCTGCATGCCCGCATTGCCGTCTCGTCTCCCCTCCCATCGTGGTACTTTCTACCATTTTTAAGTATCCCGTCGTTTGTCTTCAACTTCATTTATGTTATCATATTCATTTATGTTTAAACTGTTATCCAGAATTTCATTTTTGAACTCCTCAAAATTTGATTTCACTATTAAAAATTTCACCATCGTTTGGAATTGTTTGGTTAAATGTGTCTCATGGACACAAAAAAATATACGTACAATGAGGCCTGTGTTGATGTTGGAGTCCAAATTAGTTAGTGGAGAACGTGTCCTTAATGGAGAGGCAGTTACGTCATTTGATTAGTTCCTGAAGGAATTCTAACTATATTAGAATTTCTGCCTATAAATACTTGTCTTTCATTGTACTTTATATTCGAAAATATTGAAATGAATAACCCTAGCCATCGTAAAAGTAGCCAATTTGGGTGAACCACATAAATTGGTTGCCTATCAGAATGCAAAAGTTGAAGTTAGCATATGGGAGAATAGAAAATTGAGTCATTTAGAACAAATCTCTAAGAAAGCTTGGTTGAAGGATGGTGACAATAATACTGTCCTATTTCACTCAGTCACCAAGGTCAGGCAAAATAGAAAATGTATTTCTCAAATGAAACTCCAAGATAGCCGGTTGTTGGAAGGTCAGAGGCTCATCCATGAGGAAGTTGTCAGGGACTTTGAAAATGTATCTGGTCAGGGGCTGAGGCAAGGGGATCCCCTATCCCCTTACCTCTTCATCCTAGTGCAGGACGTGCTCTCTCAATCCATCCATCAGGAGTTCGAAAGAGGCAACATTGCACACTAACACCATCCGGTTGGTGCTCCCTTAATTTCTCATCTTATGTATGCTGATGACATTTTACTTTTATAGGGGGGAGTCAACAGATCCATGAGGAACCTAATGAAGGTGTTGGACATGTATTGTGTCTAGTATGGCCATTCACTGTGATAAACAAAGTCAGCCTTATTCGTGTCTAAACATATAAGTGCAGTGAGAAAATATAGGATTATGCAGATTACAGATTTGAGAGGGGGGGGTTCCCAATGGTCTATTTGGGTGCCCTAGTATGCACTGGATGGCTTTGCAAGCAAGCCTTGGACCTGCTACTCGGAAAATTCAGAAGAAGCCTGGCAAGATGGCGTGGCAAACTTATGACTCAAGCAGGACGTCTTATCTTAATTAAACATGTCATGGCTAGCCTCCATGTACCTATCATGGCTGGTCTTGAGGTCCCCCAATGGGCCCTAACTAAAATAAGGAAGCTAATGGAAATTTCTTCTAGGGTGAGTCTGATGACAGGAAAAAATTGCACTGGAGGAGATGGCACCACCTGTGCAAGCCAATAAACGAAGGGGGCCTTGGAGTAAGGGATTTAGGTGAAGTTCAAAAGAACAAGGGCTGGGGAAATTCTGGTAAATGAGCTGATTTGGGATAAGGCCCTGCCCACCAAAATCAGTCTGTGCTCATGGAAAGCATGGAGTTGGTGCCTACCCACGGGTGAGAATATAAGGAACATAGGAATTCAATTAGCATCTTGCTGTCAATGTTGTGACACTAGATGCCAGGAGATTACTAACCATGTGTTATCTAGCCAACAGATTGTGGGGTTGGGCAAGCAACTCATGGGGGTGACATTAGCTAGTCCTTTGGGGGGAGGCAATGATCTTACAATAGCAAATGATTATAAGAAAAATCAGGACTAAGAGGCTTTCTCGCTTAACTTATTACTTCTATCCTAACTTAGCATCTTTGGCTACGTAGATGCAGGGCCAGGTTCGTGGGTATTCTACAAAATGAGGAGCAGATCTGGAGCCAGGTAAGAAAAAATTTAGCCTCATTAGCAGCACTATCTAACATGAGTTGTTTCATGCAGATGCAGGATGAGCACTTGATGAAGCAGCTAAAAATAGGTATCACCCTCAAACCGCAAGAGAGCATCAAGGTTGTCTATTAGGAAAAACCTCCCAGACTGGGTAAAGCTCAATACGGATGGTAGTTGTTTGGGAAATCCAGGCCCTATAGGTGCAAGAGGCATCATCCGAGATGAAAATGAGACTGTTTGGCTGCATACTCAGTGCATCTGGGTGAAAGGCACTAGTAACGGAGCAGAACTACAATCTGCTACTGAAGGATTAAGGTTATGTCACAGCAAAGGATGGCAGGATGTGATCCTAAAAAACAGACTACATACTGCAAGTTAACTGGACCACAGCTAACTCATCTGCTCCTTGGCATCTCTGGAATTTTCGGAAGGCACTCATGGCACAAACACAGGGCTTAAGATGGCAAGTGAGGCACCGATACAGAGAAGGGAACGCTATAGCAGATTTCATAGCCAAACAGGCATCATCAGGATTAACTTCAACCTACTGGAGCAAGGAGCAATTGCCACGAATGGTACAAAGCATGATTAAATTGGATAAGATAGGGCTACCTGCAATCAAACCATACTAGACTAAGGAAGGAAGTAGTTCCCCAATGCCTAGAAGAGGATGGGGACTATTGTTTTTGGTCATGCCTTTTTTTTTTTAAAATGCTATTTATTTTATAAAGTTTTGACAAACCTTTCTGTAAAGGTTTTGACTCTCACATAAAAAAAAGCCATGTGAATAAATGGACTATAATGTATATAAAAAAACTCGGGAGCAACAATCAATAAAAATCACGAAATAACAAAATTCATTCACGATCGAAATGGGAAAAGATCCCTAAACATCATAATTTACCAGATTAAACAATTAAGAACTCCTATGACAAAAGCTAACATAGGAGTTTCTGATATGCTTACCAAACTCAAAAGCATCACATACTAACGTGTCCTTATTAATTTTTGCAAAGATAATAGGATACAAGTGACTCATAAGGGAAAAGGAGGGGTGACCTAAGCATCTATGGTTAAGCAACAGGTCTGCCACAATCCTCTTCTCCCTCTCAGATATCTCTATCATCGATGAAAAGGCTGAGTCCATACTCTTCCATCTAGGTACCACAGTCTATCACGCCATCTCCCAGTCCCAAGAACCCAGCCTGACCCCTCTTGAAAGATCACTTGTGGAATATAAAAAACAACACAACAATTTAATTGAAGAATAATAGCACTGATGGAGAGAAGGTTAATCGGAAAAGAAGGGGTATGCAAAACTTTGGATAGTATCAGAGTGTCACTGCAATTCACTGTATCCTTTCCAACCATTGGCCGATCAGTGATATCAGTAGTCTTAACACTAGACAGGACTTCTAGGGAAGTATAGGTGTTGAACTCCCTAGAAGATCCTGTCACATTGGTGGATGCCTCAAAGTCACAAATCCAATTTGGGGAGCCAGCAGTGGTAAAGGATGCAAGTGCAAGGGAATCAGATGTACCTCGCACAGCTAAGTACAGAGCAACATGAGTAACATTACCAGACGCATCTGGTGGGGGTGGGGGGATAGTCTCCTACTCCTCTAAGCTCATCTTTCTCAGTACCCACAGTTAGGTGGCTACGATAGCCTCCACGTCCACCACTTCTGGCTCCACCTCTCCGACCACCACGACCACGACCTCCTCTATCATGTCCTCTCCATCCAAATTCTCGATCTCTCCTCGGCTTGGGACAAGCCGCCATCACGTGCCCGGTCTCACCACACTGATAGCAATTGTGAGTTTCGGTCAGTGGATGACCTGCGGTGACATCGCAGCAATGGCCTCACTGAGTGAGGGAATAGTCCTTCATGCTAGCAAGATCAATCTTCGGGTATGGAAATGGGTCCACTTCTTTCCAATATTTCATAGTCTTTTCTTCTTACCAAACCTTCTGACTCGGGTAATCCGGAGAACAGCCCACAAGAGGTTGGAAGTGCTCCAAAGATGCCCACAATCATCTTAGACTAATAGAGTACTCCTATATAGTTGTGCCCCTCTGTGCCTTTGAATCTATCTCCAACCGGATCTAAAATTTTCTCCACTAATTATTCGTTCAGAAAAAACTTCCTTCAATCGTGTCTATATGTCACTCACAACCTTCAGATTCTCCACTGAGGAGGAGATCTGAGGAGTCATCAAATTCAGTAACCACACACATAAAATTGCATGTGTGGCTCTCCACTTAGCAGTTTTCGCAGTATCACTGCACTCTTCCTCTTTTAGAAAACCATGTAATTCCTTATTTTCTAAGGTCCTCTCAATCTTTAGTGCCCAGTTACGATATGTCACCCGACCATCAAGTTTCAAGTCGATAGGTGGAAGATCGAGCTTAGGTTTCCCTGCAGAAGAAGATGTATTCATACCCTGAACCAATCCAATCAAAGCCCTCAGGATCACAGGGTTGAACGCACTCAGTGCCTCCAATCCTGCTTTCTCGCTAGCATCTCCTTCCGTTATCGCAAACAAGTCCAGTCACAACCTCAATCGATAATCTCAAACCACTCAACTCAAACTCCAATCCTCCACATACCGCACAACCACACTACCGTGCCTACGTGACCGGTTAGGCGCAGACTTAGACTACCAACTCCATCTCACACCTCACAGTCTCTAAAGCACATTTCACAAACACCCCAAAAACCATGAAAATTCATCAATCCACAAACTCATATCAACAAATTAATAGCACGAGTGCATAGAGGAGAGAAAACTCTACCCACTATTTTTCGGCAGCGGTGACGCGTGGACAGGCTACATTGGACGAGCTTGGTGGCGTGAGTCCAACGGTGCCACTTACTGGAGCAGAAGACATGTTTTGGCGGCAGAAATCTCACCGGAGCTCCGAAAACCTGTGAAGCCGAGTCGATTCATGCCGAATTTCAACAAACGGCATGGACCAGTGAGTCGGGGAAGCCGAGGCGATTCCAACAGTACCCTGGGCGGCGGACGACAATGGACGGCGATGGACGCTGGGTTTTGAGGTCTGATACCATAAAGACTTTTAGAGAGAGTAAAACATATGAATCATAATATTAGGACATCCAACATAGTTGATTTTTATACTACTATATTTGGGCCAAACCCACTACATACTCTCAAAATATAAAGCCCAACATACTAAATGAAGAAATGGCAGAGAAATCAAAGGACAACATCTTCAACGAATTTTCACAAACAAAATTACATAAGATATCTTAAAATATTGGGCTGGGGAACCCGCCCAAATTTAGTCGGAAAGACCCTAGGCCGTTTAAATAGGCAAAAGAAGTTTAAATGCAACTCTGCTATGCTAGTTCGGGGGACAATAATAATAAGTTACATGCTCAAAGCGTTCAAGAACCCAACTCTATTTGCCAACAGCGACTAAAAGCCCATCAACTTCTCCCCAAGGTACCAGAATTATTCAAATTCAATGATTCAGCTTTAGCAATAATAGTCGTTGCAAGCAGATGTGAAGCAGTTTTTTCCGCTGCAGCAGCAGCCAGCAATTCGAAGAATTTCTGATTCTTCATGATTAAGAGCTGCGACGGCTGGCTGATACAAGCAGGTTGAGTTCCTGTCTGAAGGTCAAGACTAACTTATCCTTGTAACGAAGTAGGCCTAGGTTTTAACTTATCTAAAGTGATGCAATATATCTTTGCCAGTCGCTCTGATAAGAAGACCTTGTTTTGCTCCTGATGATAAATGAAAAAAAGAAGAAGAAGTAAGCTTCCACATTTATGACCAAATATATGAACTATATAAGGATCTAATCAAAATTCCTTGTTCATGATGTCTTGAACATAAGGTACAAAAGTTACAGATAAAACTAATTGCACCCATCCCAATAAGAAATCAAAATTTAGTCAAATGCTGTCTGTTACCGTAGACAAAAACGGTTTGCGCTTTAACTTTTTTTCATGCATTACGTATATATTGTTTTACAGGTTTAGAGAACAAAGGCATCAAATTTAGGTAATGGAAAATGGAGGATTCATTAAATATGAGAAGAATTTCTTCCCAATTCAGTCAACATTGCGGATTGGGTGAGTAGGCTTGCAATATTAGAGAACTTCATACATCCAACTAAATAGCCAATTTCAGCAGCAACTATAGCAGACTGAAACACAGTAAGTTTTCAGAATTATACCAAAGGAGGTGCCAACTAGAATCGCAGTTGGAGTTGCAAGATCCAAAGCACATGGACAGGAAACAACCTGGAAAAGAAAATGCTAAATAATTAAGGTATCGCAGTTGGAGTTACAGAGAACTTTAAATATATCCGAGGCTGTCCTCAAGACAGCGAAAAGAAAACCGACAATGGCCTTGGCTATTTTAGCAAAGATAAAATTCATGATGCAGAAAATGCATACAAGAAGCAAGAACACTTAGCACCGACATATAAGACCACATGCACTGCTTGTGCACATATTTGTTCTCCTTAAACCTAATTTCAAAATCGAAACTAATCAAAATAGACTTTTAAGCAAGATATGGCTAAAATATCTCATTCGGACAATTACCCACCAAATTATCCACTGCAAGCTTCATACTTTTTTTTTTTTTTTTTGCAATGCCAAATTTTTATATATAATATAAACTATTTACAGATAGAAAACCAAACTAACTTATCCAGCCGGGGTGATTGCTCCCTGATTGTGATCTTTAAAGTCTAGACCTCATATTCTACCCTCATTATAGCTTAGGTGAATATGATATTGGCTCTCCTAGCGTCATGAATGCACCAGCATCTCGGCTTATAGGTCATAACCAGTACACATTCATCACCAAACGGAATATCATCACTATCACATTTCAATGTCCTTTGTTGAGGATCATTGGTCCATAGCTACTTCCAGTTCAGTGTGCTATACCTGTAATGTATGAGGGAGAATATAAGATTATGGACAATAAATAGCACTTTCAAGAATTACCCCCCTACAAACATATCTCCTACATCAAAATCGTCCTGCATCAATGGCCTGGAGATAGTGTCCCTGTGCTTTCCTTTTCCCTCCTGCTTTTCGTAGGATGCTCTTTGTGTTGCCAGGCAATAAATTTCAAGTATCACCCCCCTGCAATCATCTGTCCTACATCAAAATCGTCCTGCATCAATGGCCTGGAGATAGTGACCCTGAGCTTTCATTTTTCCTCCTGCTTTTCGGAGGATGTTCTTTGTGTTGCCAGGAGATGCTTACTAATCATTGATGTAGCCTTTCTTCAATGTTGTCCTTTATAGCTTTCTTCAATGTTACTGCCTCCGATATCAGGATATGTTCCAGACAAGTGACTTCAGGTGACTTAGTTGCTTCCTCGGACATGTTAGACTGTCTTCAGGTAGATCCATTGTTCCAAGCAGTATTATGGCTAGTGAAAGTGTATCCTGGCAGCGTGTGGCTACTCAGGAGTAGGTTGGTTGATGTCCAAAGTGGGGGGTATCTTCTGAGTCTAGCCTTTTCTGCCTCTTTGTCCACGGTTGGTCCTGTGATCCTGTACCACAAAGACACCAAGGTGAAGTTATTTGTGCATAAAACCATAACCATTGAAGTCACTAATACATTCACTGCTTCCATGTCTCCTGCACAACTACATATTGAGTGTGCTTAGTCCTGAACCCTGTACCATAAAGACTCCAGAGTGAAAAAACCAAGTTTTGGAGAATACATAACATAATTCAGAATACTA
>JAOWBN010229615.1:0-12675 GCA_028565015.1 Pinguicula moranensis
ATTAATCAGGTTAGAATGTGAATCCATCCTGGTAAAAGCACATAAATCAGAAAATGCTAACTTCGGGTTGCAATGATAATGGATAGCATGCTGCTGAAAGAAATAGATGTTATATCCATAACATTTTTAACACGAACTCGAAATAAGATTAGCCTCAATCAACACTCGTTTTAACCAAGTAATCATTAAAAAAAATGCATAATTGAAATATTTTCACAAAGCAATCACGGTTGCTTTCTTTCATGCCTGAATATTCGATTTGATAAACTGCTACTAATTCTTCTTCCGATTCTGGTAAATCAAAAGGTAAGCTTTCAGACTCTGTTGGAGAAGAAATTAAAAAGGTGATAAACCCTGTAGTTTGACCCCACAAATTCCATCCACAACAACCATATTTTGAGAAGAAAAACCTTATACGTCTCCTCAAACAGCAAAAACATTATGTGTTGGTCGATCACTTTTTCCATCGGAACAACAAAACCGTACATGATATTTTCACCTTTTACGGCTCCTCGGATGTAGCAAAAAAATCTACTTCAAACAAAAAATCATCCCAAAATTAGCTCATAATCACACGCATTCAACACAAAACATAATGAAGCAGATCGATAACAGCAAACAAGCAAATTCCCAAGCCGATAATAATCAACTCCCACAAGGAATATAAAAGATAACTCACAGGCAACCATCATCTTGGCAATAAAAAAGAATTTCGAGTTCGCAATCAGCTTTTCAACATGAACTAGAAGAAGATATTTCCTACCTCTGATTGAAATTGAGATATTCTTCTGCTATTTTTCCTTTGTTTCAAAAACAAACAATTACCTATAGAATGAGAAAAAGGAGATCGGTGAAAAAAAAAACCCGGCAAAAAAATAGCGCCATTTTTTTTTGGAATAAAGAGATCATCCTCGTTTGACAGAAAAATTGTGCCGCTACTTTAGGAAAAGAAATCTGTTGAAAACAGGTCCACGTTATATTTTTAATCCTTAAATTTTATTTATTATTTTATAAGATCAGGGTTATTTGAGTCTTTATATCAATTACATTATAATTTAGTTATCTTAAAAAAGTTGACTGCAAACACTTTTTGTATATTTTTTTATTCTAAGTTTTCACAAACACTCAAAAACTATAAAATGAAAAGTAGAAGCAGAGCCGGAAGTAGAAGTAGAAGTAGAAGTAAAAGGAGAAATGAAGTATGGATGCAAAACAGGGCCTTAATCCCAAAGTAAAAAGTCTAAACCGAAGGGTTAACTATATGTTTTCTAGTTTGTACCATCTTCTTTGAATATTTGCAATTCCATGAAGACTAGAAAACTCCCTATGAGAACCCACATTCAAAATGTATGTCTCAAGTTGATTACAAAGTAAAGCCAAATCAAACAGTGTAAAATCCTTGGGATTTAATCGAGCAAGATTAATGAGATTTTCCTTCTTAAAATCAGCGAACGAGTCCCTAGTGTCACACCACTTGTTTTTGGGCTATTTTTTCTCCAACACAACGTGTGTATGGATCACCCGGCGGAAACAACAAACTAGTGTGCCGGCCAATTTCACCTCGAACCACCCTATCAAGAACAAGAGTGCACGCTCAACCACTTTTTCATTCACAAATGGCAAACTCGGCCACTCAATTTGGCCTACACAAAAAGGACGAAGGTTCACTCAATCCCCTAAGCCCCGTGAGATGATCAACACGATCCACTCACTCTCGGATGGAATTCACTCAAAAATCCCAACCCCTCACTTGCAATGTGTCAACACGATCACAATGCAACTCTCTCTCAATGTTTATCACTCAATCTCTCGATGTTCTTCTCTAGGTAAGACACCACAACTAGTCCTATAGATATACACATGTTTGGTCCCAACGATCCCTACAAATCCGGCATTAGTTGTAACATCCTTTGACCGATCTCTGGTCTCCAACTGATCCCCCATATCTCGGTGTGGAAAGACTTGGATCCCATTTGAATGATGATGACTTGTCCCATGAAAATCGGAACAAACTCCCGCTTGACCATCGCTGTCGAAAGCGCCCGAGCGCTGCGCACACCGGCCGACCGCTACACAAACCTCTCTCGCAACTTGTCAAGCCAAACACCTCCAAATCCAAATCTGCCTTGGCACATAGCAATCATTTGCCAAGTCGTCCAAGGTTTACTTTGTCTTGACCGAGACAATCCGTTGTCTGCACGGTCAACTCAGAATCACCTTCTGCCGTTCGAGCGTCGTTCGGTCCCCACGACCGATCCTCGCACATCCTCGAGCCAAATGCCTCCAATTGGAATTCCGTTTCGGCAAATAGCATTTATTTGTTAAATCGTCCGAGGATACACCTTCTTGACCAATACATTCTTACGTCTACATGGCCAACTCGAATTCATGCTTTTGTCGTTCGGGCGACGTTCGGTCACCTCGACCTCTCTCCGCACATCTCTGAACACAATCGTACAAATGGAATTTTGCCTCGACACATAGCAATCTTCTGCCCATATGTTTGAGGGAAAACGTGGCTTGAACGAGAGAATATGTCATCTGCTCGATGGAAACCTCCATGGGATCAATTGTCGACCAATGGCGTGCGAGAGCCTCGCGCCCGACCGAAGTGTGAGCTCAAGGTCGTGACAATCCTCCCCCTGGCAGAGGAGGTCGATGCCCTCATCAACACATCGTCATTTATCCTTGCTTCAAACTCTTTAAGCTCATCTTCGAATCGCCAAAAGTCCAAATCCCTCTCCCAAGTAACCTCGGCCTCCTTTTCTCCTCTCCAATGTATCAAGAAGAAACATTTTCTTCTATGGCCTCGGTCCATCTCCACTTTTCAGTCTAAGACTTGTTGCACTCGTTTTCCATAAGGAGAAGTGATCGTTGGCGGTGCTCTCCTCTCTTGCCTCCGGCATCCATCGGCCTCATCCGCATGGAATCGTTTCAAGTATTACACATGAAACGTTGGGTAGAGCCTCACACAATCGGGTAGCTTTAATCGATAGGCCACCTTGCCTACTCGATGTGGCACTTCAAAAGGACCATCATATCTTGGTACCAACGCCTTTTGAAGATGTTGGGAGGTAATCTTCCTCCAAATGCGTGGCGTGATCTTCAAGAGCACAAGACCACCCACCTCAAATTCTTCATGCCTTAGCCCCCTATACGCATACTTCCTCATATGCCTTTGAGCTTTGGCCAAGATATCTCGAGCCTCATCAAGCATCTCTTGCTTGTCTCGGGCATAGCTATGAGCACCGGACACTTCACTCCGTTCATGCGTCTTGCTACTTCATGATGAGTCATTTGCTGGCGTCCATTCACAAGCTCGAATGGACTCATGGTTGTGGCCGAGGACTTATGCAAGTTGTAGCAAAATTGTGCTAACTCCAAGAGCCCAACCCACTCCCTTTGGCTGGTCGTGACATAATGTCTAAAATACGCCTCTAGCAATGCATTCATCCTCTCGGTTTGTCCATCCGTTTGAGGGTGATATGCCATTGAAAACTTCAACTCGGTCCCCAACAACTTGAACAAGGTTGTCCAGAAGTTTCCCGTGAAGCTGGCATCCCTATCACTCACGATATCCTCGGGTATGCCAAAATACTTCACAACATGTTTGAACATGAGTTTGGCCGCCACTTGAGCCGACCACTTTTCTGGGGCCAGAACAAAGATTGCATACCTAGATAGTCAACACACGACCACTAAGATGGAAGCCATGCCTTGGACTTTAGGGAAGCCCGTAACAAAGTCCATGGAGATAGAATGCCATGGTCTCTCGGTATAGGCAATGGTTGCAACAAACCAGCTTCTTTCTTTCGTTCCGTCTTGTCTAGTTGACACACTAGACATGTTCGGACGTAATCCTCAACGTCCTTCTCCATCTTTGACCAATAGTAGTGTCGAGAGAGTAGAGCCATCATCCTCTCAACTCCAGGATGACCTTCCCAACCCGGATCATGCGTTTGTCTCAACAATTTTCTACGCAAGTCCGAGCCAGGGACGTACACACGTCCTCACTTGGCGTACAAAAGACCATCCTCCAAGTAGTACCTCTTACAACACCATCTTTCACCTCCTGCACTAGCTTCTTATACGAAGCATCATTATCCACGGCTACTTTCACTTAGTCCATAAACTCGGACTCTATCATGTGTAAGGCAGTTACATACTCCTTTACATCCTTCCTACTCAAAGCATCAACCACATTATTTTGGATTCCTGGTCTATGAATCCACTCAAAATCAAACGCACCTAGAAACTCTTGCCATCTTGCTTGTTTTGGTGTGATCTTCTTTTGAGTTTTGAAGTAAGTGTCAGCCACATTGTCCATGACTACCACAAACTTTGTAACAAGAAGATAGTGTCGCCACATCTCTAGGAAATGCACTACCGTTGTCATCTCCTTCTCATGAGTTGAATACCTGATCTCAACATCCTTCAACTTTTGGCTCTTAAAAGTAATAGGGTGTTTGTCTTGCACCAAGACACCACCTAGAGCACGATCACTTTTGCACTTCAAATGGTTGATCAAAACATGGTAGTCTCAAGACAGGTTCGGTGGAGATAGCTTTCTTCAAATCTTAGAATGCCACCTCACAAAGCTCATCCCATCTCCACGGTCGATCTTTCTTCAGTAGGTCAGTCAAGGGTGAAGCAAGCTTCGAGTACCGGGTACCCCTTGATGAACCTACGGTAGTAGTTGGCTAAGCCAAGAAATGACCTTAGCTTAGGGACCCCTGTTGGCGCCGTCCACTCTACCACGGCCTCAACCTTCCTTGGATCCATTCGGATGTTCCCTTAGCTAATGATGTGGCTAAGGGACATGATCTCCTTCCTTCCAAATTCGTACTTCTTCATCTTCCCATAGAGCTTGTGCTCCATCAGCTTCCCTAATACAAGTTCTAGATGACCAACATGGTCGGCAAGTGATTGCGAATACACAACAATATCATCAAGATACACAACCACAAACCTATCTAGAAACTCATAAAGTACATCGTTCATCAAGTTACAAAACGTAGCTGGGGCATTAGTTAAACCAAATGGCACAACCAAGAACTCATAAGACCTATACCTCGTCACACACGTGGTCTTTGGTTCATTTCCGGATGCAATATCTGGATCGAAGATCAATCTTCGAAAAGTAACGAGCTGTAGACAGTTTATCAAAAAAATCCATAGCATTAGGGATAGGGTACTTGTTCTTGACCGCTACCTTGTTTAGAGCCCGGTAATCCACACATAACCATATGGCTCCATCCTTCTTCTTTTGAAACAAGATCGGGGATCCATAGGGGACTTGTGAGGGCTAAATATGGCCACACTCCAGTAGCTCATCAAGCTACCTCCTCAATTCCACAAGCTCCTTTGGTCCCATTCGGTAAGGTGCTTGAGCCGGTGCCTTTGATCCGGGCACCAACTCAATTGCATGGTCAATTCTCCTTCTTGGTGGTAAATCTCTCGGCAACTCAGGTGGGAAAACATCACTGAAAGACTCCAAAACTCCTTTCAATTCGGTTGGAACATCTCCATGAGTATCGTCCGTCCCATGCAATGCACTGTACATGGCACGGACGTCGTTCGGTCTCTCTCGGACATCGCTCGGTGCTACTGCACGGTCACTCGCACATCTCCTCGAACGATCGGCCACAACTCTCGGACGATCACTCGCATGCTCACGTGCATCGGTCGTGCTACACTCCGTGGTACGCCTCTCATGACATATCGACCGATCGCTCGCTCCACCGCTCGCACGCCTACGCACATCTCTGTGCACATCGCTCAATGCATCAACCGAGCGCTCCAAAACTCCGCATGTCTCCATATTCGGACATTGCCACACACCACTCGGCCCAACGTCCGTTACACTAATCCGCACATTGTCCGAACGATCCCGAGCGCCTCTCGGTCCGTCATTCGCTCTAGCACGCACATCGCCGCACACCATCCGAATGACACCCGAGCGATCGTTCGAGAGCATTAGGCCATCTCCCGAATGACAATCCGGACGACGTCGATCATCCGACTCCACCAAAAACACTACTCCGGTCAAGTCACCTCTTCTCATCCCATTTTTCAGCTGCAAGGCTGAGAGCAATTAGACACCCTTCCTCTTCTCCTTGGCCTTCACAACATCATACACACTTGGCTCAAAGCCAATACATCCGGCCTCCATCAAGTATACCCCTCCTAGCTTCCGGCAAGGCATGGCTCTAGCCTTGTTCATGAAGTCCTAACGTAGAATCATATCATAGTCATCTAATGGGACAATTGTAACCTCGAATTTCCCATTTCACGGACCAGCAACCAACTCAACTCCGGCGGTACCCCTAACTTGTTTGGCACAAGAGTTCACGGCCTTCAGCTTGCTCGAGTGTGGCACAAGTCTAAGATTGAGCTTGTCCACCCACGAGTCAGCCAAGAATGTATGAGATGCTCCGGTGTAAACCAAAGCCAACAACTCACAATCTCCTACCAACACTTTCAGGTACATCAAGGCGTGGTGTTTGGGAGGAGACACTCGAACAGCACCTAGCATCTTCATGGTGCTCATCTTCCTTGCATCATCACTACTTTCCGAATCTGAGTCAGCCCTCAATGAGTTGAGCTTACTCCTCTTCGGACAATCCCTCATACGGTGATCTTCATTGCAAATTAAACACCCACGAGTCTTGTCTCCACCTCTCTCCACCTTCTTCCCCTCGGATGGCTTTGGTTTAGGATCACCCTTACCCTCCACCATCTTTTGCTTGCCTTTCTTTGCCCTTGTCTTCTTCCTCTTCGTGATCCATGACTTGTCCCTCGGACGAGTCACTTCTTTCCTCTCCTTAGGCTTCCTTGGATCACTAGACACATGCTTGAAAATCCACCAAGCTCTCCACCACCGTGATGGTTGTGGCAAGATCTTGGACATTCTGCCTCCGTAGCTCAGCTTGTGCCCATAGTTGCAAGTTGATCATAATGTTGAACAACTTATCCTCATCACTCATAGTGTGAATATCCAACATCAAGGAGGTGAATCCCTTGACATATTCCCTTGGAGTTCCACTATGTTTCAGCTTCCTAAGATTGTCCCTCGCAATCCACTCGGTCTTAGCCGATAGAAACTGAATCTTGAGGTCCTTCTTAAGGTCCTCCCAAGTTGTGACCATATCAAACTCACGGCTCACCTCACGGGTCCTCCACCACAACTTGGCAACACCAACAAGATACATGGTAGCTATTTCCACTTTCTCCACATCTGAAACCTTGGCTGCCCGGAAGTAGTTCTCCATATCCCAAAGGAAATTCTCCAACTCCTTTGCATTCCTAACACCATCAAAAGGTCTAGGCTCAGGTACCTTGATTCTGGAGACATGAGGACGTGCTCCAGAACTCTCACCAGGATTTAGCAACACCCTTTTCAGCAAGGCAACCTCCGTTTCAAAATCATCCATCTTCTTCTCGTATTCAATTTGCAAGATCTCCATATCCACCGAAAGATCTTCGAGCACCGTTTGACACGTTCGAACAGAATCTCTAAGCTCGATCACTTGATCAACAAGAGGCTAATTAGGGGTCTCACGCAAGGGACCATAATAATCCTCCATCCGCGCTTGCTTCATCTCTAAAACGTGGATGCATTCGGCCATCGCTCGTAGTTGCTCCTCCATCTCACGAACGATGTTGATCACCAATCAAACGAACACGAACTCAATATCAAGCCGATCTGCAACCTCTCGGCTCTAATACCACTTTGTCACACCACTTGTTTTTGGGCTATTTTTTTCTCCAACACAACATGTGTATAGATCACCCGGCAGAAACAACAAACTAGTGTGCCGGCCAATTTCACCTCGAAATTGTCAGCCTCCCTATCAAGAAAAAGATTGCATGCTCAACTACTTTTTCATTCACAAATGGAGAACTCGGCCACTCAATTTGGTCTACACAAAAAGGACGAAGGTTCACTCAATCCCCTAAGCCCCGTGAGATGATCAACACGATCCACTCACTCTCGGGTGGAATTCACTCACAAATCCCAACCCCTCACTTGCAGTGTGTCAACACGATCACAGTGCAACTCTCTCTCAATGTGTATCACTCAATCTCTCGATGTTCTTCTCTAGGTAAGACACCACGTCTAGTCCTATAGATATACACATGTTTGGTCCCAACGATCCCTACAAATCCGGCATTAGTTGTAACATCCTTTGACCGATCTCTGGTCTCCATCTGATCCCCCATATCTCGGTGCGGATAGACTTGGATCCCATTTGAATGATGATGACTCGTCCCATGAAAATCGAAACAAACTCCCGCTTGACCTTCGCTGCTGAGAGCGCCCGAGCGCCGAGCGCACCGGCCGACCACTACACAAACCTCTCTCGCAACTTGTCGAGCCAAACACCTCCAAATCCAAATCTGCCTCATCACATAGCAATCATTTGCCAAGTCGTCCGAGGTTTACTTCGTCTTGACCGAGACAATCCGTCGTCTGCACGGTCAACTCAGAATCACCTTCTGTCGTTTGAGCATCGTTCGGTCCCCACGATCGATCCTCGCACATCCTCGAGCCAAAGTCCTCCAATTGGAATTCCATCTCGGCAAATAGCATTTATTTGCCAAATCGTTCGAGGGATACAACTTCTTGACTGAGACATTCTGACGTCTACACGGCCAACTCAGATTCATGCTTTTGTCGTTCGGGCGTCATTCGGTCACCTCGACCTCTCTCCGCACATCTCTGAACACAATCATGCGAATGGAATTCCGTCTCGATACATAGCAATCTTGTGCCCATATGTTCGAGGGAAAACATGGCTTGACCGAGAGAATGTCATTTGCTCGATGGAAACCTCCATGGGATCAATTGTCGACCGATAGCGCGCGTGAGCCTCGCGCCGGGCCGAAGTGTGAGCTCATGGTCGTGACACCTAGGACTAAGACATCTCATAAATCTAAGCAATTCAGTATTTGCCTCAAAAAACCTACAATATAGCTCCATCAGTTGCTTATCCAACACAACATAAAGCAATTCAGTATTCGCCTCAAAAAACCTACAATATAGCTCCATCAGTTGCTTATCCAACACAACATAAAACAATTCATTTTTATAATAATGCAAGTTAGTTTTCTCTTGAGATTCCGTTTTGGATGTCCAACAACTACAAGGTTTCATTCATATTGGGAACTATAATTTCATGAGCATCACAAAACTTAGAAAAATCTTTAAGGAGCTCATCCCATTTGTTATCCATCAATGATTAAAGTCTTTCCTTTAATGTGTGCTTCAGATTTTTTGCTCCGCAAATATGTTATCCTCCATAATAAATTCAAGCAGTTCTACTTATCAAAAAAAAAAAAAAAATTCAAGCAGTTCGACTTTAGATGAAGAGATGGCTTAGAGTCTTACCAAACTGAGATAGAGAGATCCCCAACGTGTATCACGAGGTCGTTGCAAGCTAAATTCTTGATTCAAACCACGACTAATAGGAATTAGTCCATCTCTTATTGCTACAAGAAGTTTATCATGATGTTTGGCGTTAAAATAACTAGTCTCTTACAAGATAATCCTCAATTATTCATTAGTCACGCTGCGATCTCAAAATAATATCCATCAAGGGATTTTGCAACAACTACTAAACCCAGTTGGAGTTGATGAGCAAAATAATGAATGTAAAAAGCACATGGGTTCTCCTGTAAAATGAGAGTTTATAAGCCTTTAATCTCTCCTTGAATATTGCTTGCTCTATCATAACCCTGACCACGTAAGCTTGAGATGATCAGTCCATGGAGAAAAAATAATGTCAATAGAATCCTCAAGTTAACAAGCAGTTGTAATACGAACATGCTCAATACTCAGAAAGTGTTCAATGATATTTCCTTAGTATTCACATATCGTAGAGCAACTGCCATTTGTTCTTTCACTGATGCACCCGAAACTCATCAACCCGGATTGTAAAAAAATGTGTTTCACCAAGATCTTTGATAATAGCATAAGTTATTTTAGCAGCGACAACAATACAAATATCTTTTTGAACTCTTAAGAAACCAATTTGGAAGTTCCAGGAGCATTTTCGAATGAAACATCATATATTTGTTCATTGTGATTAGCAAGCCATTGGAAAAGTTCAAGATAATTTCCTTTGTTGGACGATGACTCAAATTTATCCTTACCTTGAAATGTTAATCCTTGTCTTAATAGAAATCGAACATAATCAATAGTTGTATTTAATCGAACCTAATATTCAGCTTTATGTTTGTTGGTTCTTCCATCAAATAAAGCAAAAATGCTTCCTGTGAGCTTTTTATCATTTAGAGCATCGCATTTGTGCATGGCACGGGAGTGAGGGCTGTTACGACCGCCAACATGGTCATTGAGCTTTTCTTTTTTTCTCCAATTATTGAATCTTTTACTAACAAATGCAGTGTCTCCACTCCCAAAAAGATAGCAATATAGTCTATATTTGGATTTGCTATTAGTGGATAAATTTTAATTAATTTATTTAATTAAACCTTAAGCCCACTTAACCACAAGCCCGTCTAACTACCCAGTTAAATCTCTATATAAAGGCTATGTGTTTACAGAAAGAGGCGGAGCCAGGATTTTAAGTGAGGGGGGCCAAATTTTTCGGATTTGAATAGAGTTGATAGGATCGATTAAAGGTGCAACAAAAGTTCAATTTTTTTTTGGGATTTGAGCAAAAGATATAAGAAAATTCAATAAATTTTATTTTAATTTCTGAAAAAATACATTGTTTAATAGAAATATACTGCATACATCTGATTTTTTTTAGATTTGATTGATAAAATATTTAAAATAAAAAGATGTTCAATTTATTTTTTTATAAATCAAGGTTTTTAATTTACGAAATAATTTTTTTAAATACAATCTCAAAATAAATATATTAAACAAATATAAAAATATATATATTAAAAACTGTTAAAGAAAATATAAAATATCTATTAAAATTTATTTCTAGCTTCTATATCAATAATATAACCTAACTATAATATTTAATATTTGCTCTTTAGTTGAATGGCTGGAACTCAGATTTGCTTATTAGTTCACGCGGGATCAAACCCCACTATATACAAAATTTTGATTTTGATATGTAAAATTTAAAAATGAACTTAAAAGTTGTCGGATGGATTCGCTGGACATCAAAGAAAATCAATGAGCGTTGGTTACACCAGCTTAGCTAGGAAAACTTCTAATGAAAAACAATATCATTACATTATCTTTGGGAGACTAAAATAAAAAATTTACATATAATTTTTTTTTTAAAAAAAATTCAGGGGGACCATGGCTCCGTCCCTGTCTACAGAGATTAACACACCGCTCACAACTCATGCGTTGAGAACCAGATAAATATAAGTTTTCTTTCTAATTGTTCTCAATCACTCTCGGGGAGGAGATTTGGTTCGTGGATATAACAGGACTTTTATAAACCTTTCAACATGATCAATTCAATCCAGGAGACTACGATCCAGAGACACTTCCGCATCAAACAGGTACCGAATGCGATTCGTTTGTATTCAGATTCGTTCGTACTCAGTTTTTCAGTTGATTAGACCCGTTCTAATTATAGTCTACAGTGGTATCGGAGCCAATCCAGGATCTGGATTGATTCGTTGTTTATTTGATTTGTTCAAATAATTAATATTTTTTCTGACTCGATTTATTTTTCTGGTATTCGTTTCCGGTTAATGACATCCGTCCCGCTGCCGTCCGCCATACTATTCACGCCGCTGCAGCGCGTGTGCACCACGCGCCGCCGGAACAGTAGCGCCATCACCAGGCGATTTCCAGCGAAAATTCCATCAGATTCGTGGCGGCGACGCGCGTCTGTCACGCGCCGCCAAATCCACGGCGCACACGGCGCATCATCACCCGGAACCGCCGCGACACCGCCACACGTCTTTTCGCCGTCAAAAACAGGCTACGGGGCGGCGCGTATTCGCCACGCGCCACCGAACCAATGTCCGCAATCGACGAAAACGCTGCGATTCGTGGCGTAAAGCACCGACGAGGCAAGATCTATACGAGATCGACACAAAAAATCAACGGAAACACGGCGGACGGCCAAAGATTCGCACGGCGAATCTTGAAATCGCACGGACTTGGACGAAGAACAGCGGCGACGAAGCGACGGGCGTCGCCGTCACACGGCGAAATGGCGTAACACGGACGGATCTCGAAGAGATCTCCAGACAATCGGTTTCGCGCGATCCGAAAGGTAACAATCGAGAGAAAATCTCGGAAGAGATTTGAGAGCGGCGAGAGTTTCGTCGAAACCCTGTTTTTTTTTTGTTTTATATATATATCAAAAAAAATTAGAAAAAAAAAATCCACGGGTCGGGCTCGCCACCCGACCCGCGGATCCAATTCGCTGGATGAGTCCAGCGAATCAGATTCAACAAAATTGGGCCGACGACCTAATTTCTGATGAATTGGGTCATTTTTGCGACCCAAAACAAAAAAAAATGGACCCAATTTCAAGAAATTGGGCCGTTTTAATTTTTTAATTATTTATTATTTACATTTTTTAAATAATTAAAAATAAATGATTAGAATTTTAATTTATTATGCTTAGTGCAATAATTTATATTCTAATTATTCCCTAGAAATGCATGTTTTAAGTTTAAATTAAAATTCATGCTAGGTGCAATTTTAATTTAATGCATGCTTACATA